>JACEGR010000848.1:0-211527 GCA_014170235.1 Listronotus bonariensis | reverse complement strand
ATTTGGAATTCTTGATATTTCACCTTGTCTTCTTTGCATATTGGTTTCCCCGTTTTGGTATTCCAATGGCAATATTTTGTTAAGATCCAGAATGACTGTGCACTAAATTATCACAGCTCGTAACCCTTTAACAACCTATAAGGGACTAATAAAGGAGGGTTTAAGTGCTTTTGATAACTGCGAGCTCGCATATCGTCGTACTGCTTAAAAATTCTGAAAACGAATCGAATTTAAAAGCCCTTGTGGTTCGAGGAGGCTCTTTGACTTTTAAGGGCAAGTAAGGGATTAATTTTATTTTTTTAGCAGAAAGATTTTCTTTTATAAATATTACGAAGCTACTGTTTATGTTTATAAAGAGTAGCATGAAAATACAGGGTGTTAGGGAAATAATGTTCATAACTTTAGGAGGTGATTCCTTGCATTATCATAAGCAAAAGAGCTTATAATAAATTATGTTTGAAAGCCAATCGTTTCTAAGAAATCATAAATAATTAAATATTCCCAAACATTTGGTAACGCTTCCACACAACAGAGGTACGAGTGTACGAGGACAGCAACTGATTCATCAAATTGTTATTTATTTAATAACGCTTTTAGTACACTAAATGTATTTAAAAAATGTTAGGATCTTACCGATACGTGGCGATACCCACCACGAATATCCACGATTAGCAGTCATTATTTAAAACGATGCAATGCACCACAAAAGAAAAAAATACACAAAATTGGTAAAACTTAAAGTTACAGGTAAATGTATTAGTAATCAAAATACTCTCAAGTCTTTCTTCTACAAATGTTTTTTAGCTGGTAGCCTTCGATCGGGACAACGTTCTTTATTTTATAAACGGTTGCAGTTTTTAATGAATACCTACCTAAAAATCAAAATTAATCCCAGAACTATCGCACATCTTTATACTAATTATTTGGCACTGTTTAAATTAAAAATTGCGCCAAGAAATATACAGAAACCTTTTTGTTTATTGGCACGCCGTAACAAAAATAAACAAATTCTCCTTTAAATAAAAATGCGATAATTATGAAGCATTAAGGGTTCCTATTATACATCTGCTTTTAGTTTTTTTGCTATTACATCACAGTTTTGTGTAAAAGCCTTTTTACAACTGCTATAATTTTGGATTTTTGTGTAACATTCTTGCATAAATACTAATTTATTCTGTACAGACCCCACTTGTAGACATAAAAACCGTTCAAATTAGTAGAGAAAAGAAAAAATTTACCAACCTAGGGTGTTTTTACAAAATCAAAAGTACCCATGTACCACTAGCTCGACCACCAATTCAGATAAAAAATATTGTTTGACAATTAGCACTCTCCAAATCAAAGGCCTTACTTCTAGGATTTAGGTTAAAAGTATGCTATTTGGTAAATAAAAATAAAAGATAAAAATAAAAGAGACTTATAGAAATATAAAGTTGGAATTGTTAAATATTGGTTCCAAGTACCTCCACTCCCTATAAGGCCGGATCCTATTAAATTTGTTACAAAGGTCATGAATAAAAATGGTAAAGGTTTTCAATACTCAACAACTCAAAAACTCATAATCCATTAGATCATGGATTATGAGGGAATCACAAGACTGGTGGAGGAGAACACCGGGACAGCGTCAGGCGAAAGTGTTCATCAAGGCTTACTCGCCAGAATTTACAAAAGACCTTCTGAATTATAACCGGAAGGCAGTAAGAATAATAGTGGGTCAACTGACAGGTCATTGCAGACTGAATAAACACCTGGAAACTATGGGCCTGGCAGAAGAAAACCTACGTAGGTTCTGCCAGGAGGAGGAAGAAACCGCAGAACACGTATGGTGCTACTGCGAAGCCCTTTGTCGTCTGCGGTTTGCAAGGCTGGGTAAAGAAAAACCTAAAGCGGCAAGATATACCAAGGGGCCAGTTTCAAGCTTGTGGAGTCTGATTAAACAGACCGGCTTGGATAGCGTGCTCTAACCTATGGACGGAGGACACACAATAAACCTGAGCAGGTTGCAGTGTTAGAGGATATGCAATCCACCTCCTAATCTAATCTAATCTAACTCAAAAATTTCGTAAGTGAGTGAGTCAAAAAAAAATATTTCATTCTATGCTCTTAAATTTAAAAGCTCATAAAAAACAATAATTTTAAAATTGAGCTGGAATACGTTAAAAAAGGCCGTAAAATGTTTTTCTAGAATGATGTCCATTTTTTTTAAAGTAAACAGATAAAAACTATCAGCAAATTATTCAAATACTTTAAACTTCTAATATTACTCTAAAATAAAATAACGTATCCCTTAAAATTAATTGTTTAAACTTTTTCTTAGTTTTTTTTTCTCGCTAATCTGGATGCAGTATGGTTTAAGGTTTAATCAAGACATAATAGAGACGCGATAAACGATAAATGTTTAGATGCCAGGGTTGTAGACTTTTGTGGGTTGATTTGCCATAAAACTCTAAAAATATGAACAGAAACAAAACTACAAAGTAAAATGGTAGTAACAAGCTTATAGACTATTTAATTTGTTTTTAGGTATTGGGATGAACCGTGTGTTTTATTTCTTTAGTTATTAAATTTAAAATTTAAAGTTAAAGCACAAAATTGCGTTTGGAGAAATAATTATGACACAAAAACTTAATGTGATACATATTTTCCGAATATACATCTTTATTTAGAAGTATCAAATCTGTTAAAATTCTGTGCAATAATTTGAAGAATAAAAAAGTTTGTTTTTGCGGACCAGTGTTTTTAATAAAATAACTTTAAGTGAAAAATTTTTTATCATCCAGTTATTTAAGATCAGTAAAAAAATATAAAAACCATATTTCTGCGTTAGGTTTACTGCTCCAGAAAAACTTGACGAAAAGCGAATAGCCCGAAAGCAAAGCGAAAGGGTAATAGTAATTCATTTATCAAACATTTTGTTTACTGGCGCGTCATCGTCACTTCGTTATTTCGGTCCGTGGACGAGATACATGTCGCCCTAATTCTGAAGAGAGCGAACGGTGTTGAGTGAGAGCGGTTCGGGGCACTTGATGAACTAAAGTCATCGATCATCCAATTAGTTCGCCGATCAATCATCCGCTGCCATTTGCTGGCTGCTCTCATCTCAACACGCTCATCAGTTTATCTGCATACCGCGGAGCAAGTCAACGGCACGGTCATTGGGGGATGAAAATGCTCGTGCGGCATTTAAGCTATCTATAAAGGACTATTTCAAAATCTCTGTTACAAAGGTTATCCAAAAATATGTCTCTTATCACATGTTAATATTATTTGTGTTTATTAACAAATACCGGATGTAAATGAATCTATGAGACGAACTCCTGAAGTATGAAACATATTAAAATAAGACTTGGTATATAGGTAAATGGTATCAAAAGAGTTTTTGCATATTTCTTCTTTTTGCTTACTTCCTGTTTAACCGGAAATTATTTGAATTTTAAATTTTTAAATGGAACAATATAAATATTTAAACATTTGTGGATTTTTAATGTCTAGTTTTACAATCGCGAGTTTAGTTTAGGTTTAGTTGAACTCAACTGGTACATGAACCTATTCATTTAAAATATATTGCTGTCACTTTGACATTTACTTCACAGCAATATATTTTAAATGGATAGGTTCATGTACCAGTTGAATTTAACTGAACCTTATCTAAACCTGCAATTTTAGAACTTGATATATATAAGACAATTTTAAATAGGAATTTTAATTAATTTTATTAATTAAGCTTGGATTTCTTTTCCGAGCCAAAAAGTATTTTTCTCCTTCCAATTTATACACTTTGTATGTGTCCCAAATTCGACCCTCTCTGGAATATTGTTCTCATGTCTGGGGAATGGCATCCCCTACAACCCTCAGCATTCTTGATGCCATTCAAAGAAGAGCTGTTCGTCTTATTAATGATCCTTTACTTACTCAAAGACTTCCTTCTCTTGCCCATCGTCGAGCTGTGGGAGATCTATCGCTCTTCTATAGATACTTTTACGGCTTCTGCTCTGACGAATTGTCCAGTATAGTCCCTCCTCTTGCCGTTCCCTACAGAGAAACTCGTAGTGCCGCGCGTATGCATCCCTATACAGTTCAATTGGACAGGCCCCGAACTTCCCATTTCGTTCGTTCTTTTATCCCTAGAGTTTCTAGACTGTGGAACCTGCTGCCAGCGGAGGTCTTTCCTTCCCCCCAAATCTTCAAGTTTTTAAGTCCCGTGTTAACAAACTTCCTCTTACCCTGCTTAAGACACCCACGGTACGTTAGCATTTAGGCTTTCAGCCTTCGTGGATTGTCCAAAGATAAAAAAAAAATAAAATTTAAAATTATAAACTAATAATTGACATTTTTCAAAAGCGTTCACGCCTACTAAATTTTTTGAGAGCCATTTATAATATTGGATCAGTTATAGAAGTTAAAAGGCAAAAAAACATTTTTTAAATTAAAATACCCTGTATACTAAATCACCATTGAACCTCTATATCTTAATTAAGTTTTAAAAATGGGGCTATTATTATCAAAAAAATAAAATAGTAAATTTAATATCGATTATATCCTGGGCACAAAGCTGTAAGCACAAGAATATTAAGTATTTTTAAAGATAATTATAGTTTCAATACTATAATTAATTGCCTTTGGTATTTTTAGTAAAAGAATTATACATGTATTAAAAAGACCTAATTCAAGCTATTTACATTTTTTGTACCACTGGATTTTTTATTATGTTAACGCCTGTCAAAAATAAAATAAAAATGTAACTTAATTTGGCTCTAAGGATATCCGGCTGATATCCGAAATAAAAACTGCCGACCCTTCATGAAACGGTTCACAAAACAGCAACAAAAACAGTTTATTTCAGTTTGATATGATTGCGGCTAAAACGGGAATAAAGGATAAGGTAATGTGATGTTGATATGTGGAATCTGGGAGAGCTTTGCAGAACTGAAACAGAACAGCAAGATAAGAACTGCGCTTCGTGGTCCTTTGCCCAAGTGTAGGTTTGTACAGAGGCGTAGGCAATTTTGCTATAAGCGGCTTATAGTCCTATTTAAATATACACGGCGTGCCAGCTTAATACGTTTAAATTTTTAGGGTCTAAATCTAAAACATTACCAGATAGAGAATAAACAAAGAATGCATGCATGTAAACATTCGGTATATTGTGACGCATCGGTCGCGCTTTGTTTTTGCTTAAGACCGTCTCCTTTGTACGCATTGGCAAACATTATCTATAAACCTTTTAACTTGGTACGTGTATGTGTACACAAAATAGAACTACTTATTCTAAGAATTTACATATTTATTTTAAAAGAAACCCACTTTTAACAAATAATAATGTAGTTTTGCAAATTATACCTTAATCTAGCAACAACATAAAACTCTGTTAACTAAAGTGCCTAAAGAAAACAAACAAATGGCTTACATTTTAAAAACAAACAACAAACGAAAACAAAAAAATTGAAATATGATAATTAAATAGTATAATAATATCGCCCGTGCTGCATACCAAATGTTTTAGTTTTATTAAGCAAAAATTACCTTAAGTCAATATTTTTCTGTCAGTTTTGCTGCTAAAAAGAATATGTATTTTCATATTTACCTCTGCTCTTTGTCCAAGATGCTTGTTTCTTGAGTTGTGTTTTTATTGCAGCCCATGAACGATATTGTGAACATTGGGTTACTTAACATTGGGAGTTTTTCCAAATACAAAACAAGTCGTAATACGTCAATGGTATCAAACCATTAAAATTATAAACTAATAATAATAAAAATTAAACAATGTTCTAGACCATACTTAAACAATAACAAGGTCAACCTACTAATTCTATATTTAAACAGAACACAATTTGGGGCAAAAAAAGATAGCAGAAGTAGTAAGGGTAGTAGAGGTGAAGTCAAGTAAAAAGTTAAAGGTTTAGTTAAGCCCGTACGGGCTACCCCGGTATGCCCCGGGCATGCCCATACCAAATTAGGTTAGTTGTTTAGAAAAAAAAACAAGTTAAGATAGTTTATTTAAAAATACAAAGATAGTTTTTATTGTCCACCGGTTTTATGGTACCAGAAGATAGTTCCATATGGTAGATTTGTCCCAGTATATACGTAAAGTAGCCCCAATATATTATTTTGCAATCTAGTAGTACATGATTTGCTTCTGGTTGGTTGTATTTTTGTATTGATAAGGATTATTTTTATAACGGGCTGTTAAAGGACCCAGTGTTATAAAACATTTCAACAAAACATACAGTTTTGATTTATATCGAAGTGGAGAAGCCAAAAATTACTACCTATTGCTTTTAAATGGTAAAAATAACATTATAAAGAAAGTAAATTTGTGCCATCTAAATAAGGTAAATATATCATTTGGTTTTAAATTCATAAAGGTTGTAAAAAGGTGTTTAATTTTAAATTGTTTATAATAATTTCTATTTAAGTGTCGAGGTTTTTGCGTAACAAAATGTTTTATTGATTATACAGGGTGTTTACTTATTAATGGTACACAGATAAACCACAAATTTTTTAGGCCAAAATATTAGGATTAAAAAAACATATCTAGGTTCAAAAATAAATAATTTAAAAGTAAGAAAGGTGTTTCTCTGTACGTATTAAATGACACATTAGAGAAGAAGATCTGCTATGTTCTAGAGAAATTAAAGGTACTGCTGGTACGCTTTCTAGAGAAAAATTAAAACTAATATTTTTTTCCATTATCATATCCTTCTTATTATAAACGTTTTAACATAGGTATGTTTAGTTAAATCCTAATATTTTGGCATGGCAGGCATACGCGGTTTCTCTGTGTACAAAAAAAATAGTGAAAACCTTTTATATTCAATTTTATTTTAAATGAAGAATAGATATTAGTATTTTATAAAAGTTTTAATTTTATCCTGGTTTAGGAACAAAAAAGGACTTTTGTTTTGTTTTAATAAATTTTATCAAGAATTTTTTACTTTTCAGTATATATTGTATTAGCTTAGAAAGTTTAGGAGACACCATTTCCCTTTTTTTAATATGGAGGGGTAACTTTTGTTTTCTCTTCGCCACTCTCCCGCTTGGAATTGGCGCACGCCACACGAAAAAATAAAACAAAGAATTTATTTTGGTGACCGCTTATGGCATTTACTTGCAAATGTTATTTATAACTGTATTCAGTGTCTAATAATTTGTCAAGACCGACCAAATTTTGGTTTTGGTATAGGTCAGTTTTTAAAGATATGCTTTATATTCGTTAGGCGGATTCATTTATTCAATGATCTTTTTTATTGAGTACACGCCAAAATCTATCTAGAAAGAATGGGAACGCTTCGGTCCTGGTCCCGGGGTATACTAGCTTTGGGGGAGTTTTCCTTTATTTTGTTTCTGGGGACCTGCCAGTTCATAGGGATCAATAGGGCTGAACAGGGTCAGCTCGTATACCCCGAAACCAGGACCGAAGCGGTCCCATTCTTTCTAGGTAGATTTTAGCGTGTACCCAATAAAAAAGACCATAAAATAGGACAGTTTTTGCCGCAAATGGCCAAAACTGTGGCCGAATTAAAACTCAGTAGTAGTATATTATCGCGCGTGATCATGATGGCGTCATGGCATCCTGCACCAGATGAGTTCGTTGGATGATGTAGTTGTTAATGGCAATATTACATAAATACATTATTTTTACCAAAAACTTTTATTATTGTTTAATTTTTTTCACTGTTAATTTTTTTTCGAAATAATAAAATATATTTTTGCAACTTTTGGTCCTCTTCGCCACTGTCCTGCTCAGATATGTCGCGCGCCGCACGAAAAAATGAAACAAAGAATTTATTTCGGCGACCGTTTATGGCATTTAACTTGCAAATGTTATGGCTTTATTCAGTGTGTGACTAAAGTGGGAGTCGTCACCTCTGCATATTTTTATTGCTGGGCGTTAGTTTACAGCTCAGGGAGCCCGTTAGCTCCTTGTTTTTATAGCACGAAATACGCTTTTAGTCTCCGCAAGTTATTTATTTGGCACACATTGCTTTTGCCCCGTTTTGTAAAAAGATACTTTGATGCGAATATAATGCGGTGATTTTATATTCAATTTAAGGGGAGTTTAGACGATACATTTTATGGGAAATTTGATAAATGATTTTAAAATTGGGATTTTATAAAGTGCGTCTAGAACTCGTAGGCGTAATTCTAATATTTTTATTATTACACGCTGAATCAGTTACCCATCCGTCTTAAGGAAATACCAACAAAATATAGAGTTGTACAGGTTGGCTCCTTTTCTCTGACGTTGCACTTTCGTTTTTGATTTTTAAAACAAATTTAATGGTGAAATTAAATTATGGCTAACTTTCATTTTGGAGATACAAAGTGTATTTTTTTAATTTTGTCGTTTTGAGTCTTATAATCCCCTTTTATGTTAGAGATAGAAGACAAACGTAAACAGAAATGTGTTAGGGATTTTACGTAACTTTCAGTGGCGTCCCTATATTTATTCCATCCCATCAAGCAAGTTATGAGCGGGTACCCAAATTGACAAAATTTAAAAAACACTGTGTATCTCCAAAATGAATCAAATTAGCCATGATTTACTTTTACTGCTAAACAGGGTGGCGCCTTTTCGTTGTGCAGGGTACAGCAAAAATTAAACAAATCTGATTTCACATTCTGGGTTTCGATTTTTAAAACAATATTTAAAAATTTTTAACATAAAAAAAATGTCGTATAGAAATAAAAATATGGAAATTGCTTAAGTAACTTCCCACATTTTTATTTTCTGAATCTAAAAACAATCCCATATACAGGTTGTTCACTTTAAATTATATTAAAAAAATAAAATTTAATATTTTAGAAATACCGTGCATGAGATGTAAAAAATGTCTATTTGTTGCTTTGAAACACTTCGCTAGATATTATTAATACTATTTTTTGTGTATATCTTGTTGAACTACAGAAATATTGGAATTTCATAAACAATTAAGCAACCCTGTAAAATAAAAATGAAACATAATTTTCAGATTTGTATGCTCATATATCCAAAACTATGTGCATGAAAATCCTATATTGTGATTCGGTCACATGTGTTTCATATTTTTGTACTCTTTCGGTAAAGTACTGCGGAAAAGAATTTTTAGGACTAGTGGGTAAAAGTGACTCTTTTGGAACTAAAATGCGTGCGAATAAGAAAACTTTTCCACATCCAAGGAAAAAATATATTTGCGTGCGAAAAAGTTTACTTTTTCGCAAGCGTTTTACTTCTGAAAGGGTCACTTTTCCGCACTAGTTTGAAAAAGTACTTTTCCGAATTATTGCAGAAAAATACAAAAATATCAAACCATATATTAGCTAGTCGTAATAAAGGATTTTTATAAACTTCATGTTTAAAAGAAATTTTTGCCTTGGCCAAATTAACCTAAGAGGTGAAAGAAACACATTCCGAAGACACCAATATTTCAGGGGCGGTCATATCGACTTTCTGCCAAAAAACAAAAATCTTGGCGCCCCTAGAAAGAAACAAAATTTTCAAATTTTTTGAAGAGCAAAAAAAAGTCCCCTCACCACCAATTTTTATTGTTGTTCTTTCATTCTTTAACTTATAAAATTACAAAAAAACTACACGTATTGGAAAAGCAAAAAAAGAAGGTCCTTACCTCTCACTTTTCAATTCCATGATCACCCTCACCCCTCGGACCAGCCCTGAGAAGGGGGCATTTCATCATTAAATGCCCAAAATGCAGATATTTGCCATTACATATGTATTAAATACAAAGGATGTGGCATTTAAGGGGGGCCATCCCCCCTATTACCGCCTCTGCATATTTTCACAACAAAAATTTTTCAACTTACTATTTACCAGCGAAATGCCACAAATTGTACACTTACCATCAATATTAATAAGTACAAGTGGGGTATTAAATAGTATTGTTTTAAAATAATAAGGAATAAAAATAAAATTTTCTTTTTGTGTTTTTCTTGCTTTTTTAGAAAAAACAGCGTTCCTAACACGTTCCAAGAGTGGATTTTTGGCACTTGACTGCAAAACCAAACTGCGCTACGCGTCGCTCAGTCAACTGCAGTCGCGTGTGGAAAACTGGCACTTTCAGCACTAGATAGAAAATATACTATTATTGTTTTATTTCTTCCTGTTTTTAAATTTAAAAATAAAAACTATATTTTTCCGTCACCTTTCTACAGCAATATCTTTCTAATGGGTGATTTTTGACCTCAAGTTTATTTAACCAACTACCCTTTATATTGAACAAGGAACCACCCCTTAAATTTTTGTTTTGTTTTAAAACACCCAGTATATCATCTGCTCCTTTTTCGAGTAAATCCAGTCAATAGCAAGTTCCTAACAGATTAACCCACTAGAGAGCGCCGTGTGCACACTCCTAATGGAGTCAGATTAGCGCATACGGATGTGTTTTGCATGTAAGTAGGAAATGATGTTTGGTTTAACGGCTAAACGGGTTCGCCGTGTTTTTGTCGTAGAACATTACGAGTTTTTGCCGCTCTGACCTGGCAGATTGCGAAATTGTCGGGATAAGGCCCTATTTATAACACTTGACGGGGTGAATAAATAACGTTTGGCTAATGAGCTTAAGTTAATCTTATTTCCTTTTTTCGAAAAAAAACGTATGATAAATGTCATTATACTGGGTGTCCAGTAACTTTGGGGCAAAAATTTAAGGGGTGAATCTGTAATGAAAACGAAAGAAAGAACTTTATATGAATATACAAATATACAGTGAGGATATTAAAAGTCCCCCCCGTTTATCTTTTGAATGGGACAAGATATCCAGGTTAAGTAAATTTTGGGTAAAAGGATGTCACTTAATCTACTTTTTGGCATAAAAATAATCATTGTCACATGACCTAGTACCAAGGGGCTTTAGCAAGTAGAATGAGGGGTCATGCAGCACCTCGTTTTAAAGGTCCTTTGATTTTCTACTCAACGCCACTTTGTTTTTGAAAATCGGTTGAAGCCGTTCTAGACTTACAACTGTTTGAAATTTGACTTAAATAGTGTAAAAACAATGCGGTTTTAATGACATTGGCTTGTAAGTCTGGTACGGCTGGTCCGATTTTAAAAAACAACGTGGCGTTAAATAGAGAACAAGAGGTCCTTTATAAAATGAGGTGCTACATGACCCCCTTTCCACTTGGAAAAAAGTTGCTAGGGCTCCCTTGACAGTAAGCCACATGACAAAAAATATTTTCATGCCACAAAGTAGTTAAAGTATTACCCTATTACTCAAATATTATCCGATATATTTCGATATCTTGACCTTTTTAAAAGTTATGGGGAGAGAACTTTTAAAAACCACAAATTGGATCTAGACTTCGAACGCTTGCAACATTAAAACGAATAGGCCAATTTTTAAAAATAAAACGGATATAAATAGATCAAAAGGCTTTTAAAACAAGGTGCCACATGAATCTCCCTTTCTATTAGAAAAAAAGTTCAAAGTGCCCCCTTGACTAGGCTATGTGACAAAATAATTTTTATGCCAATAAGTAGTTTAAATGACACTCTTTTACCCAAATTTTTCCCGATCTTGATATCTTGTCCCATTCAAAAGATAAAGGAGCGAGGACTTTTAATATCCTTGCTGTATATTATGTCCTAAACGTCGTACTTTTTGAACTACAGCCACAACCAATTTTAGGTAGATAATAATTTTCTTTATAATAACCTTTCTACTAATTTAGATATTTTCAATAAATTTGAAAGATGTTTTAAATGGACTTTATAATGTACAAGAACAAATAAAACTTACACCAGTGTCTTCGGGAAAGAATTTATCGTAAAAAAATGGTACACCACTTTATTTATTGTATGGTTTTCTCGTAATTAAATACACACCATTTCTTGGCATGATTATGATGCTGATATCTTATTACAAAGTAATCAATTGGAAAAAAAGATTCTTATTATTTACTATTTTTACATTTTTATACATCGTGTTTTTTGCATCATAGGGAAAACTTTTTATTAATAATTTTACGAAAAAAAAGTTATTCTTTATAAAAGTTCTTCATGGTTTAAAACCTAAAATGCAATTATCAGATATATTTTTTGCAGTAGTATATAAGGTACATATGTCAAAAAATATAAATTTTGCTTACAAGGAAGGTACACTTATTTTTTATATTATCGAAAATTTTTATTCAGAAAAAATGTTAATTAAAAAATAAAATTGAAATATACAAACATGTTTAATTAAAAAAAAAACTCTCTGACGTTTACTTAATAACCCTGGAATATAAAGTTAATATCTTTACCTAATTCAAAATGGCGGCACTTTAAAAATTAGCTAAAAACTTGATTTGAATCGAAAAAATAAACTTTTTAATAAGGAGCACTCAATCCCATTAAAGCCTATGTTTAATAAATTTTGTGACGAATTTTTTCCCGAATTCTTTGTTTACAATCGTACTGGAAGCTTTTTTCGCGGTTTTGGTATTATTTTTTGCTTTTTAGTCATTTGACTTTTATATATGTTTAGTTTTTACCGTTTATAGTTTACTTGAGTAGTGCATTTACTGGGAATTTTAATCCTATCACTGACCCTTCGATATTTTTTTAAACGGAATTTACGTTTAAATAGTTATTAAGGGTCAGATACTATTTTTTATGTTTTCTTTAAGTGATTTTATTTTATTGTATGCAAGTATCGACTTATTTCGTCAGATACAAAAAATGTATGACAAAAAGTTGACGTCACAAACATAACCTATATTCTCGGACAAATATAAAAATCAAGCGCTTCTTATTAAAAAGTTTATCTCCTTGGATTTTAATGGCCATATTTTTAAAACCAATAAAGTACAATGTGATATTTTATTAAAGGTGTTTGAAAGATCTTTTTAATGGTGATATATTATACGGGGTGTTTTATTTAAAAATATATATATACTTTTTTCCTACCCTGTATATTATCACTAGTATCATCAGTGAAAAAATATTTAAAAGAGCTTTAAGAAGATACCACATTAGGTACATCTAACTTTATTAGTTTTGGAAATATGGCTATCTAAAACAGGTAATTAGTTAATTTTTAAAGTGACGTCATTTGTATGACCCAGTGTGACACCCGAAACATTTGACATTGATTAAAATCGCTGCTTCCATATATGGCGGTATGAATGTTCGTGGAAGACTCGTCAAAAGGAACCCCCGTAAAAAGTTAGTGTTCTTATCATGGAGTTCATTTCATTACTGGCCCAGGAATTATGGGTAAAATTCCAGTTTTAGGGTATTAAAGTACAGTGGTATCTTGTCTGTATTCAACCAATTAAGTTGTTTTGTGTGAGCCACAAAAACTATTGTTTACTTTACTTGTTTAAGCCTTAGGGTTATTTTCTTGAGATATTAAATTAAAGAATTTTTCAGAACTATACCAAAATTCAAAAAAATAATAATTACAAACTAAAAAGTAAATATTTAACTTTGTTTGCTTTCGACGTCTTTAAAAACCTAATAAAACCGCGTTAATGACTGGGAGGAAATTCTAAAACGAAATTACCCTTCAGAAGAGTTTTCGTCCGCCCGCCTCCGGGCGAAAGTATTTGGGGTTCTAGTTCGTTAGTCTTCCTGAGATCTGACAGTTTCTTATTGAAAAATTGGCTGGCATTCGGGTCGATCGAAAGTAATTAATTATTTTTGGCATTATCGAGCGCCCGCCGCCGTCTGGTTTTCTTTTGCTAATTCATGAGCCGCGAACGAGTAATAAAACAGCGCGGCCGTGGGTCCGCGAATACATGTGGAGGCCTATTCTTGATTTTGTTTTTTGGCTCTAACCAGTTATTATTTAAAAGCCCCTAAACTTTTTAATTTAAATATATGTAAAACACACACACAAGTTTTAGTAATTTTTTAGCTAAACAAGAAGTAAGGAAAGTCGATAGTCAAGTTAATTTAAAGGTTTATTAAAATATATTTTTTAATTTTTATAAATAAATATTTAATAAAACTCAGTTACAAGTATATATTATGCACGACCAGGTATATTATTTTATAAGTTTTTAAAAGTATTTTTTTAGATGATCTCTATCTTTATTGGTAATAAGGGACTGTGCTTTTGCTCTATATAGTAAAACCATCACTAAAGTAGTATTTTTGGCAGAAACTAAGCTAAAACACCTTAAGAAACCTTTTTAAAACCCAGTTAAAGAGTCCACCACGAATATTGGTACCGCCATATATGGAAGCGGTGCTTTAACCCAGTCTGTCAATTTTGATATGTTTGTTAATGTGGAGAGGGCGAACACCTCACTATTTTTTGTCGGACAAGTTTACCACAATGTTTTATATGCAATTTTTAAGCATTGTAAAAAAATGGTAAGGGTTACAGTCACAAAACCCGATACCCCAAACATGTGTTTAAGCCTAACTACCTTTTCATATTAGCGGAAGACGGAATTTTGGGCGACGGACGAACGCTATCGAACTGTATGGAGTCTTATGAGACCTTTCATACCTAGAGAACGGGAAAAGTTGGCAAACTCAAAGGCTTCGTTTAAATTTTTATCAATCTGTGCGTCAAAACCGGCTTAGTGTGAAAAGGCTCTTATGGTTTCGTGACTGTAACCCTAACCATGTTTAACACAATGTTTAAAAATTGTATGTAAAACATTCTGGTAAACTTGTCAAACAAATAAAAGTGACACATTCGCCCAGTCCGACACCCAAAACATTTGACATTGACAAGCTAAGTTAAAGCGCCGCTTCCACATATGGCGGTATGAATGTTTATGGTAGACAAAAAAACTTCCCTATTAAGATTTTAAAGGGATTTTTATCATGAACTATTTTATTACTGGCCCAGGTACTAATAGGATAAAAGTTGTGACAAAAAGAAACATAAGAAATGTATAAAGAGAGTTCTCCAGTCATGCTAAAAAAATGTGTTTGTGAATAGGCACCTTAAAATCGGAAGCTCTTAGATTGCTGTGCAATGACGGCTGCCGATGCCTGGCTTTCCCGTGATTAAGTCGCTCGTGCATGCATAACGACTCGTCAGTGGGAGTGGGATTTTTATTGACGTGCAATTAAAAATTTTGGGAAATTGGCAAATAAATAAAAGCAATTACACAATTTTCGTTATTTCATTTACAACTTAAAAAGTAAATATACGATCTACAAAAATGGATGTACTGAAACCAAATCATGTCTAAAATCTTAAATATCTATGAGGTGGTCTTTTTATTGGGGTTTAATTAGTACATTAGGTTAATTTTAAAAAACTACCAAAAGAGCACAAGACTTTAAAATAAATTTTCTTAGTTCTTAATATATAAACCAATTTAAAATGTTTTTTATGCACCTTGTTAATAAATAGAAATAATAGGCAATGTAAGGTAAAGTTATAATATTCGGTCAATACTTTAATTTTTAAAAAATTGCCATACGATAATATTTTATTAATTTTATATACTGTGTGTGTATGTGTTGTACTAAGTGGATTTAAAACTAAAAAGATATTTATTATTTTTAATTTCTAGGTTGTATTTGTCAGGTACTGTCACTTACTCGGGCAACCAGATGCTTACAGTCAAGAAGTTGACCAACCCTTAAATATTATATTAAATATATGTAGTTTTAAAACTACAACCCAATTTTCTAGAAAAAGCGGCACCACTTTTTATTTACCGTTAAAAATTTAAAAATAGCAAACAGATTTAGATGGCTAAAAATGTGTTCCTTTTTCTAAATACGATTTTTTATTTAATAATAAGTACATTATATTATACAAAAATTTTCATATCTTATTGTGTTATGAAAACCGTAAATTGGATTCAATACTGGTCAATTATGCAATACAATATTATGAAAATTGGAGATATGTTTATTTATTATGTATAGGCTATTTTTAGAGGTATATCGGCCAGCAAAACAAGCACTATTAGTTACCTAATCCAAAATTTTTACATACCGATATTTGCGTTGGGCTGTCTCTTTTCCACGCATTGCCTATTTATATAATTAATTGGCTGATTTTGTATGGTGATTTACTTAAAGCTAGTGCTATTTTAAAAAGCAATATAAAAGCCTGTATAGCTAAGGCGTTGTTGTGTTTATGAAATTGGTATATTGTATATTAAAGTATAAATAATAAAACATATCTTGTTGTATTATACAAGATGCGGCAGAATGGACTCCCACATTTCATCAGGCTATAGCATCGGTACTGGTGGGTGGACAGTAGTATGGACGGTCACATTTGCTTGGGCAATTGATAAGGTTTGTTATTCGGCACTGTGCTTTGGTCTAGTAAGCAACGTGGATTAGTTATTGAGCCATTCTTCAAAAATGTGTCACCGCGACAAAAAAGCATTTCGTACGCGCTTACTGCCTTCGACTGCGTCTGTTCCAGACCGGAAAACAATTTTAAAATGGATTGCTAACTTAAGACCAACTGGTTCTTCATTTTACCAACTCAAGATAGCGGTACGAGATAAAACTGCTGCTATTCCTTAAGACCTGATAAAAGTGATGCGGAACTTCGAGGAACGCCTTCACATGTGTGTCGCTGCTAACGGCTGTCACTTAGACGATAAAATTTTTAAGATATAGTTAAAAAACCTTTAAGTGTGCTCTTTTTAAAAATAAAAAAGTCTAGTTTCATATTTCATACTGGACATCTTACCTGCTACCTAAATGTGGGAGTTCATTCACAAAAATGCTTTTTAACTATGTAATGCTAAAATGTAAGGAATTCTAAATGTATTTTTACAAATTTTTAACAAATACTTAGAAGTCATGCGCAGACAACTCGCTACTTTGGAAGAAGACCGGCACAAGTCAAAAAAATTGGATTTTCATTTTTTGTATAAAACACAACGTTAAAATGGTATATTTTTATATGCAAGAGTATTACAAAGGTAACTCGTACAGCTGGTGGCTAGATGGCGCTTAGAACAGCCTGAAATTTCGGAACCTGTTTGACCATTCGGCAAGACTGTCAAATATAACTGGCTTAATTTAAGGGGTAGTACGACATTAACCCAAAATAAAGTTAACTACAGGTATAACATAATCCAGGCCAAAACAGCTTAATGCTATAATTTTTTATTACCGAGATATTTCAACTACAATTGTATTGAAACTTTTAAAAAGCATTTACTCAAAACTTCGATTTTTTGAGTTGTGTCGGTCTTCTTCCAAAGTAGGGAACTGCTTACTTTTGATTGATGAGTAGATGAGAGTAGTAGAGATGGCATGCTAAGCATGTTTTGTTTATAACAAGCAGTACAATTTTACACATAAGATTATAAATCATTTACCGAAATGAATTGTGTTTTAAAAATATAAAATACAAAGGTCTAAATTAATAGGCTCTGTAGTCTTAAAAATAACCGTGAGGTGAATTACTGTTGGTAAACTTTTAAGAAATGTCAATATAGTTTTGCAAATGGGCAACGTTAACAATATGGAAGAAACGTGCTGATAAACATTTATTTTATTTACGTATTTAGCTTTAAAATAGAGCTTTTTTGCAATTCCAAAAACAAAAAAAAACAAGTAAATTTAGTTCTATTTGAAATCGATATCAGATGTTTGGACATTTGCTTTTTAAAATTTAGATTCCTTTAGGGTAAACAACCACTATCGTTTCCGACGTTCCTTTTACTTCAGTAATAGCTTAGGGATACTCGGGGCCAGTTAACGTGTCAAGCACCCTCGAGACCAAACGGCAATTTCAAGTAAAATCGTTGGATATTTCTGATATATTTTATCTTACTTTTGTCTCTAAGTCTTTTTTAAAACCTTTTACCCTGAAATAGTGCGATTTCTAAAGAAAACAAAAATAAAAATATTTATTAATCAAACAAATTTTCTATATTATAAATAAATATTTTTGTTTCTTTGTGTGGATTCTCTAGTGCTCATATCTTAACTTTATTAAATAATTTTTATTAATTTATATTAAGTTTGCAAAAAGTAATAATTAAACAAAACTAAAAATTTTAATTAAAGAAACAGTTTCATATTTGAAATTCCTTGTATTAAAAAAATAAGTCATTACCTAGAATTTAAATATAAATCTACTATGTCGTAACCATCTTATTAAATTAACTCTGAGATGTCACAAAAATAATGACAAAACGTCAGGTCCGGTGACCATACTAGCTTTTACCAAAAAAAAACAATTTTTCATCATCCACCGCTTTAAATAATATTATGTTGTGTAACGTGTTGGAATAAACAATATATTTTGAGACGATGGTGGAGTTTGCTGGACGAGGCTAGCAGCGACCTAAAGTCCAAAAAATTTATTTTTCTAGAAGTTGCACCTATTATTTTTTATTCAATCAAAATACCTTTTTTATTTTCATTTTAGATAGCATAAATTATTAATTTTTTTAGTTTAATAAATATTATTATTATAATTATGTTATCTCGGTATAATATGTTACTGTTGTATCACATTATCATATATTGTTGATTGACTTTGACAAACATCATCAGTGAACATCAAAAGTCTAGGAAAAGGCAATGCTCCGAAAAAATATTTCTGGTCATGGCCGGAAAAGTTCATTGTCTAGCAACGGTTTCTACCGTTCAGAAATAATGAATTTTGGAGATGAGAAAACGTATTAAAATTTTCGTCCGATCGGACAAAAATCATATTGTAATACTGACGCGCTGCTAATAAAAATCAGCTGTGCAGTATCGTGTATAAACCAAATATTCTGCCTTAGCAAAAGAGGCAACTTTTTAAGTAAGAAAAGTAAAGTTTTTGAGACAAAAATTTAATATTATTTTTTTTAAATAAATGTTGCTCTTCCTGTCTGCAATTTCATCGTGCTATGTATGCCTGTTCTAAAAGACTTTTTATCGTTAACAAATTTAATATTTTATTATTTTAACCCGATAATAACCTACAATATTAAATGTAAAGCTACTGATTCTATTAAAAATTATCAGTACACATAAATAGAGTCCCTCGAATCCAGGGGGATTTATCATGAGATTTCCAAAATGTTTCCCCAATATTTCTGGAGAGCCGTCCGTACGTGCCTCGGGTTTCCGGTGCTGTCTCCAGCAGTTCGTTGTGCCTTTCCGCCTCAACCCTTTAATGAACATCGGTTTATACTGTTCCGTCTTTCGGCTTTAATTTCATTGCCCATTTCTGCCGCTAGAAATTAATACTGAGTTATATTTCCCACTGTATTCGGCAAAAAATTAAGAGATTGCCTCACAGGGGATAGGGGATAAATGAAATATTGGCAGAAACATAAGAGAAAATTATTTTAAATAAGCTTTTTGCAACCATACTAGTTAAGTTACCAAGAAAGTACGTGTCTTTAATAACGTGATATATACTGGGTTAGTAAACAATACTACAACTCTTTAATATCTGTTAAACCCCCAAAGCTACATTAAAAATTTGGTATCTAGAAGGTGTTGCACATGAAGAATATAACAATATTGTCGACACCGTTACCAGATTTTCCAATTTTGTGCTACAGATATTATATTTTGTTTTTTGAGTAAATTTCACCATTTATTTTTTTGGGAATAAATAGAGCAGATAAAACTGAATGCGTTCACAAATTTTTAAAGTTTAATTTTCCATAAATACCAAGATATGACATCACCACTTTTTCGGTAAAAAGTACAATAGTTCTCAAATATCTTTAAAACCGCATAAACTGCATTTACAAAGTTTTATCGAGAATGTGTTTTACGTGGAGAATTTAACAGTAATGTCGGCACCGGCACCAAATTTCCCAGTTTTGTGCTACACATGTTTCTTTTTTTTAATAAAATGCCCCATTAATGTTTATCGCTTAAGATGCTTTTACAAAATTTGGCATTAAATAGTTTCTGAACAAATGGAACTGAACAGTGATATTAGCATTGTTGCCGATCGCATGCCTATTTATTTTGATTTCAAGTAAAGGCGCCTACAAACTTTAAGAAGATTCCAAATTATCAAAACTCAATCTTTACAAGTAGCCGAAATTTGACGACACCGCATATAATAAGCAGGTTCACAAAATAAAAAACTGGTCTGTGCTGGGAATCGAACAAAGATTTTCTGATATTTTTTGTCGCTAAACACGAATTTAAAGTCAAAACTAGAGGCCAAACTGCAAAAACCCGAATTGCGGGGGCCAAGAGGGCATTAGCAATTTTTTTTAAAGATGGGATTATGTATTACCTTATTTTAAAAGCCTTTTGATATTCTATCTAACGCCACTTTGTTTTTAAAAATCAGCCCAGCCGTTCCAGACTTAAAACCATTTGAAATTTGGCTTAAATACTATACAAACAGTGCATTTCGTGGAATTGGCTTGTTAGTCTGGAACGGCTGGTCCAATCAAAGGACCTTTAAAATGAGTTGCTACATAACCCCCTTTCAATTCCAAAAAAAATTGCTAGTGCCTCCTTCGCCCCCGCAATTTGGTTCATTGGTGTTTTACCTCTAATTTTGACTTCAGACAGATTCGTGTTCAGGGGCAAAAAATATGTCTGAAAATCCGATACCCAGCACATAGCACTTGTTTTATTTTGTGTACCTGTAAATTATTATACGATATTATATGTGATACAAAAAATAGGTGAACACCTATACTTTCTTTCCATTATTAGTAATTATTTGGCCTCAGAATTTTCGTCCTTATATTAATTAAAAAACTTTTTTAATTAGTCATTGTTTGTCCTTAGTAATTATTTCCCAAGTTCTTTGCGTATTCACGAGACATTAGCAAACCTTGTGGGGGCTGTTCCATTATGATAAAATCAGGACAAAGACTTAAAAATTTAGTTGCATTTAAATAGCCTGTCGTATACAACATCCCTAGCAATTATTTTCCAAGTTTATGCGTATAGATTAAAAATCACCCTGTATTTAGGCACCAAAAAACCAGAGGGGTAAATTTGGGAGAAAACTTTATGAAAATCGGCGGTAATGGTCGCAATTCTTAGGTTTTATTTTGTTTAATAAATCAAAATACAAATGCCGCTTTTAACTTTATTATTATACAAAAACAAACTTTAATTAAAAAAGAAAAACATGGGCATAACAACATTTTTTTTATTAAAGTCGGAATCTCTCCTGTACTACCATTTAGTCTTCGTTTGGTTACCTTCGAAGCATTCCACGCAGCGTTTCTAATTTTCATTTTCCAATATCCACCTATTTAAATAATAGTATATTGTGTAACATGTGGGGAAAACAGTATATTTTTTGGGCGATGGTGGAGTTTGCTAGACGAAGCGTTAGTCGAGTCTAGCAAGGACTCATTATGGCTATCGGTCCATTGGCTTTTCTCGCTTTTCTTCTAATGCTGTTTTTTTGTTTCTAGTAGTTTTTATTTCATGTTTTTCAAGGTAAACCCTCTTTTTCTAAAGATGCGGCAACTGTCCTCTTTGTTAGTAGAGATGTCACGCCTGCTTATCAAGGTTAAAGTCCTATCGTGTGTAAACATTATCCCCAAATGTTGAAAGAAAAACTTATAAATATGAAATAAAATTACAACGTTGCAAAGAAACACACTTAAAAGAACAGCCCTTAAAATTTTACAAAGAAAATTAAATCTTAGCTTTATAAATTCGAGAATAGCCAGGGACATATAAAAAGACAAACACGCCCAATGTTATAACTTTTTACTAAACGATCGACTTTTATCTTGGGTATACTTAGTTACCCACTTTATGCCATAATCACCAAAATATGACAAATGGGGCATCTATCTCGCCGCGGCAACTCTCCCGTATTTACCCTAATTAATAAATCAATTATATTTCTAAAATAAATTTGTTTCTAATAACCTCTCTTATTTTCTTATAGTCAATAGTCATATTTAAAACTTCGAAAGTAACTTAAATAGCTCTATAGTCAAATTATTATCGACTGTATACTAAAGCGTATTCACGAGACATCAGCAACACTTGTAGTGGCCGTTCCATTATGATAAAGCCAGGACAAAGACTAACACCTTGGAAATTCAGTTGCATTTGAGTGGCTTTGTCGTATACAGCAAGAAACTACCGGACTAAGTCATGAATGGTGCCGTTTCAAATTCAATATGCAACTGACTCATAACAAGATATTGAAAACGTCAAATCGTCAATCGAATGAAACGGCTGGCCGACGCTATTCGAACGTTAAATTCCGTACAGGTTTCTCGACTTGTAATTACGTTCTAACGTACAATAATGGAAAGTTTCCGAACTAGCCGGCTTTTAAATGAAATTTGCTTGCCTGCTACGGTCAGTAGATTTATTGAATTTGTAATGTTACATGTTGGGGCAGTAAAGCTTTGGTGCAAAGCAGAAAATACGTACATTGTTTGATGTAAGCAGATAATTACTACTTTTTAATTCACTTAAACTTACCAACACAAAACAAGCATTTTCTTGATGTTACAATTGTTATCAGTGCACACAGTTAGTAAATTTTACAAGTTTTTGTTTTATTTTATAATAGACCATAATATATAGCGTAAGTATCTCAAGAAAAAGTTAAAGAAAATTTATAAACACGAGACCTAAAGACGTTTGAAGAGACAAGAACGGCAACTGCATGCAGCAGGTTTCACAAACTAGGTACTCTAAGGACAAAGAGTCAAAGGTACGAAGTTCAAGGCTTTTTCACACTATAAAGGAATATACATATGTATACATTAGGGTGGGTCAAAAAATTGAAAATTTTTATTTTGACTTCTAACACTAGGCAATCCAGAGAAAGCTTGGCAACGATGAGCTCTTATTGTTATTGGGAAGATCCGCCACATTACAGTTTTGCATATTTTTCTTAGTCTCATACAAAAACGATCATATCTTATATTCATTAATCATACAACAAAACTCTGAAAAAGTTTTTTTAAAGAAAGAGTAAAGCGTTCAATTTCTACAAAAAAACGTCTTTAGGGTTTTGCTCTATGAATTACAAATGGTAAAAGGTAAATATTTTTGTATGCGCCTGAGAAAGATATGCAAAACTGTAATAAGAGTGGGTATTTCTATTAAAATTAAGAGCTCATTGCCGAGGATTCTCTGGAGGTGCCTATAAACCATTTTTAGTGTCAGAAGTCAAAAGAAATATAGTCGTTTTTTTACCTACCCTAGTACATACTGTACACTGCATTTTATGTTACACTATATAATAGGTATTTGAGAAAAATAATTAAATACTGGGTTAATAATGAATTTTTCTTATAAGTTCTTGTCAGAAAAGAGTTAAAATAATAATGCGAATGACGCTTTTTAGATAAAATCAGGAAGGTCAAGGGTTGTGAAGGACGTCACTCGCAAGTGATTTGGTAGTGCAGTTTTTACTTTAGGGTAACCTTAAGATAACTATTTAAACAAAGCATCCTGTAAGACCAACAGGTGGATAGTAAAGCATCGTTTTTTTCCTGGGACGGTGGGATCCCATATTTCTAAAATATATTTTTTCTAATTACCCCTCTTATTTTGTTATAATAGTCAATAGTCACATTTAAAACTTTGAAAGTAACTTAAATAGCTCTATAGTCCAATTTATTATCGACTGTATACCAAAGAGTATTCACGAGACATCAGCAACACTTGTAGTGGCCGTTCCAACTTTTTTATTTATAGCAGCCCACGAAGGTCCATGCCTTAGTAGCAGAGTACCGTGGGTGTTAGGTTATTAAATAATTAATCCATTTTTTCCCTGTTTTGTCAACATTGTCTAAACAATTAAACATGAGTTTTTGCATTTTACTGTATCTTTTAGACGCGGTAGTGCCACCACGAACGTTATTTTTAAATAACTACTACCCAAAAATGTCTTGCCTGCTAAAGATCAAATCCAGGCACTGTTCACTGTAATAATATATTTTTATAATAATGATATATTTTAGATTTATCATCAGGATAACATATTTATAGTAACAAGAATGTTGTAAAACCCTTATAAAATATAACATTTTTGCTTTTATATTAGGAGCATCTTTAATTTTTAAAATTTTATATTTGCAGTGCCTATTACATTTTTAAATATTTTTTCTGTTTAATTCTCCAGAGATAAAAAAAACAAACCTTAATAATCACAGCGGACCCCTCAAGCCGTAAGAAAGTACAAAAAGTTAATCTAATACCTGTTGATGAATGGGAGGAAAAAATAAAAAGACGGAGAGTGATAAAAGCGGTTTTCTTTGAACATTATATGGAGTGGCTCTTCCTCAGATTTGTAACACCCTCGCTGACGCGCCGGATCTTATAAAAGAAGCCAGCGAAAATCGGATTTCAAAGGGTGTCAACAGCACAAACACTTGATTTTTTCCAATCTTCCATTCATTTTCTCACCCCATCCCGGTCGTTTAAGAAACTTACTTTCTTGACGAGTTTTTAGTTAATGACCTTTTGCTCTACCAAGTTGTCTTTTAGAAAATCCCTATAAATAAGTACATTAAATGTTTAAAATGATTCCATACACTACATTTTTTAAATAGGTAAAGTTCGTCTTGTCTATCCAATATCAGTAAGCATTTTTTTAATTTATGATATTTAACATATTTAAAAAGTAAAAATTTTTATTAACCATTTTCATACATGGTGCATTTCTTTAATGCCTTCCCCCATGATTTTTTAAACGAATCAGTTAAAACTTTGGAATATGACATTGACTATTAATACTATATTTTAAAGTGAAATTCACAGATCAAAATGTTAAGATTGCTGCTGGGCGCCATCTTGGAAAAAACAGTTAAAAGGAACTATCTGACAAGTACTTTATAACCCTAAAATAAAAAGTTAATATTCTGAAACTAATAAAGTTGATATACTAAATGTGGTATTTTCTTAAAGCTCTTTTAGGGATCTTTTTAATGGTAATAGTGGTAATAATATACAGGGAAAGACAAAAAGTATGTATGTTTTTATTAAAGCAACTTATATTATAACATCATTAAAAATATCTTTAAAAGAACTCTAAGAAAATAAAAGAGGAGGGGGACATTAAAGAAATGCACTGTATAGAATGTCTAGGTAAGTTGGCGTCCGTCATATGGATAACTTTTTAATATTTATTTTGCAAAAGAAAAATATATATTTTTTAAGGTTTTAATGGTCCAATGTCTGAAAGGCAATCAACAGATACTGATTAAATCAGTATTGATTTTCTTTATAAAACTTTTGATATTAGCAAAAATAGGAACTTAGCTTAAAAAAGATTTTTGGTCAAACCTCGCAGATAACTAATACGAATTATTATTGGATGGTTACTCTAAGGTTAAATTAAATATTTTTTTGTGAAAAATAATAGTAAAAATATTTCTTATATAATGCCAAGATAAGTAGACACAGTATTTAAATTAGTTTCTTTAATATACCTAAAGCAAAACTGCTGCCTAACTCAACTGCAACTGTATATATTTTTTGGTAGACTTTAAATCGTTATTTCTCATAAAGAAACAAAATGCGGGTTTTACCATTTTGTAAAAAAATACATACAGGAAAGTAAATTTATATTTAAAAAAAAATTTCTAAGAACACAAAACTACTACAAATCAATTTTTTTGTTTTGTTTTTTTATTATAAAGTTTTATTTAGCACTTGATTTTAAATAACAAAACCAGTTTTCCAAATTTTTGATATCTGCTTTATTTTATAAAAAAATTATTTCAAAAAGAAATTGTCCTTTCTGTATGTAACGGTTTTTGGACGCGGCAATTTTTTTTCAGATAATTTTAGATGTTCATGAGTATTTTGTATTGGTCTATTAAAATTGAATTTTTATTTTGAAGCTCCTCATAAAACATACAAAACTTTGAAATAATCATTATTTCCAAGATTGTATTTTTTAAGAAAACCAGAGTATGAACACTTGGAGGTTTTTAAGAAAAAAGTTCAAATGAACCTATGTCCTACATGTCTTTATTTTTAAAATATAGTATAGTAAACCTAAAAAAAAATATGTATTCTCTTTTATAATATCTGTGATACCATTCTAAATATTTTAATAAAATTAGGTACACAGTGCGCATTAGGAGCCATATTTTAATGCATAGCTATTGTAAGTTGCACAAGATAAATTGGTATTTTAAACTGTGTTGTCATTTTTTTGGAAAATACATTTACCAACATGTTTATTAAAACATCCTTAGGCGATTAATGTTAAGGGTAGATGAGTATTTATGCCACAAGCGTCTAGGTACAGCCCCCTGGTATCGATTTAGAAGCTTTGACAGATCGACTTCGCGCCAATTCGATATGTTGCCGTAACATAACCACAAATTTGGTGCTGATTTTGACTAACCTTTTGTATTTTGTGATTTTGACCGGTTGTGTTGTGTTGTTAACAATTTTGTGAAGCAATTTATTATATTTTTGTTTTGAGTAGCGGATGCTCCAAAAGAATAAATTGTAAATAGAATGGCGACACATTGTAGTGAATGTGCAATGGATTTCTCACGTCCTTCTAATTTGCGGGATCATGTTAAAAGGAAACACTTAGGTACTGTATGTTTTTCAACATTAATATAATACATTCGATAGTAAATTTGTGTGTAAAATGTTATATTCAGTTTATTTTCTTTATTTACTCACAAATATCTGCAAGTTATGTTACATAATTTAGTACTTTCTAATCCGATACTTTCTAAAAAACCATAAGTAATTTTTAGACTTTAATTGATTGATATTTCTTAGATAAACTGGATGTTATTGCACCGATTACCAGAAATATGTTGGGCCAAGGTGAACACATATGTGGACAGTGTAATAAACACTTTAGTAGTCTTGGGAATCTGAGGTTCCATATAAAACAAAAACATTCCGGTGAGTATAATACATGGCTATGTTTTATTTAGCTTTAAGCTTCTGAGACACGGCGAGGGGAGAGTAGCGGGACATCAGTGCGTCAATGTCATATAAAAACACATCCGTGACATGCCGGATGGGACAGCGATGTGACACTAGGCAAGGATTCAATGTATTAAAAGGCGTCGAAGTCCCGCTGCTGTCCCGTCGCCGCTCGCTGTGTTTCCGAAGCTGAACTTGGTTAGAATCATGTTTATCCATTTTTAGACAAACTAGAAGAACTAGCTCTAGTAAAAAGAAAATTTATAAGTGTAACCAGTGTGAAGCAGAATTTGGTATCCAAGAGCAATTAGTACAACATAAAACCACTCATATTGTTGCTAAAGTATTAAAATGTTCTTTATGCCCTTATGAAGGTGCTACCACAGATATTGTAACAAATCACTACAGAGAAGATCACTGTTTGGAAGTTACCAATGAAACTATAGAATTTGATTCGGTTGAGGCTTTTCAGGTCAGTATTTTGTGTTATTATCTATTTTTGATCTCTCTATCAGTCTATGATAATCATTGTGTTTAAGGATGTCTCAAACACCAAGTAACTGTTACATAGGTTTACAGATTGTATTTAATAATTGTTTTTACAAATTTTATTTGTACTTTTCAAGGGGTATGTATGATATAAGTATTTTTATTGGTTTTATTTTTATAAATTGAATATCTATAGGTTATAATAGTATCATAAAAATCTGCTAATTGTTAACTCTATATTAATCATACCTTTTTGATTAAAGAAAGGGAATAGCTTGGCTTTTGATATTATGAAACTGTAATTAATATTTGATTTTTTTTCAGAATTGGAAATCAACAAAGGAAGCTGAAACTTTTGCCTCGTTTGTCCAAGTGAGGGGTGCTAAAAAACCATGACACAAACCAAGATCAATTATGTATGTCATCGATCAGGTAATGTTAGAACTAGAGGAAATAATACCCGTAAACTTAAAATTAAAGGAAGCAATAAAATTGGAGGGTATTGTCCAGCCAAAATGACAGTTTTCCACAAAGAGGGTAAATCTGTGGTCCAGTTTTGCAAAACTCATGTTGGACATAAAGACAAGGACCTTGGACATCTGTTTTTAACTAAAGCAGAAAGAGAAAGTATTGCTACAAAGATAGCTGCAAAAATACCCTTGGAAGTCATCTTGGATGACATAAGAGACTCAATTTCTAACTGCAAACTGGAACGTTTGCATTTATTGACAAAGAAAGACCTTCATAACATAGAAAATTCGTTTAATTTGAAAGGCTCCTCTGTTCATCATGCAAATGATGCTATAAGTGTAGAGGCATGGACTTAATGACCTCAGAGGCAGTGACTCTGTGCCTTTTTATAAGCCCCAAGACAGTTTATGCCTGGAACATCCCGAACTTGCGTCTGATGATTTTATATTAATAATCATGACAGAGGGTCAAAAAGATTTACTTCTTAATTTTGGTGAAGATTGCATATGTGTGGATGGTACACATGGCCTAAATGGATATGGGTTTGAGCTTCACACCCTTCTTGTGCTAGATGACCTTCAAGAAGGATATCCATGTGCCTTCTTGATTTCAAACCGAAGTGACATTGCAATCTTGAGAATATTTTTTTATATTCGGCAGAAAATGGACAAGAAAATTTTACCCAATGTATTTATGTCTGATATGGCGGAAGCATATTATAATGCTTGGGTGGAAATTATGCTTCCTGCTAAACACAGGTAAGCTGTTCAAATGTTAAAATTCTTGTAAGAATGTAAAATTAATAGTGTACCTACATAAAATCCTATCTACACCCTAATAACTCTACAAGAGTGAGCAAGCATACAATGGTGGCTAATATTTGTATGTATATAATGTATTTTCATATTTTAGACTCTTCTGTACATGGCATGTGGACCGTGCTTGGAGGAAGAATATGGACAAAATTGTTGACAAGAAGGAAAAGGTGAAGTACCTACTTATTTGTAATTCTCTTATCTAAATTAATTGCATTTTTTTATTTGTAATTTTTAGGCTCTTATTTATGGTATGCTGCGTATGCTTCTGCAAGAAAGGGATGTAGAATCTTTTAAAAATTTATTAAACAAGTTTTTATTATACTGTAAGGAAAATTCTGAAACCTTAGACTTTGGAAATTATTTTGAAGTTAATTATGTCCCTAAAGCAAAACAGTGGGCTTACTGCTATAGACTAAAAAGTGGACTTAATACAAATATGCACATAGGTGAGTAATACCAATATAATATCTTAAATAAACTGACACAATGTTAAGGATCTTATTTATTTAATTATTTATTACAAGCCCAACAGGAAACCATTAACAGTGCTACAAAAAAATTAACTATATAAAATTTAATACACAATATCTTATGATCATTATGCATAATAAATCTAAAAATAAATCAGGTTCACTGTTTTTGACACCTTCTCATTTATTGATATTAAAATACTTTTCAGAGAGAATGCATAGAACAATCAAACACATATATCTAAATGGTAAATTCGTCAAACGGCTTGATAAAGCATTGGGAGCTATCATGAAATTTGTTCGAGATAAACTTTATGAAAGATTGATAGTGCTACATAAAGGAAAAGTCTGCACTAAACTAAGTATATTAAGGCAAAGACACAAAACTAGTGAAGAAATGGACTTTGGTACAGTTGTTCAAAGTGGAGTAACATGGCTTGTGTTATCAGCTTCCAAGAAGGAGATGTATGAAGTGGAAGAGATAAAAACTGACTGTACTTGTACACTAAGGTGTGATGACTGTGATGCATGCTTTCATCAATATAACTGTACATGTCTGGACAGTTCAATTCGGTGGAATATGTGTAAACATATACACTTGGTGTGCAGATTTAAACAACAGTTGCCAAAAACCCAAGAACAAGAAGTAGAAAAAACCTCATTAGGTGAGAAACCTTAATACTAATTATTTATTAATATTGTTTACAATGGATGGATAAGTTCTATATTTCACCATTTTAATAGATCCAACACCCATTCAATGTAGCAGGCAGCTTTTTCAATTACTATTACTGTTTCTTGGAGGTAATTTTTTTTCTTTTTGGTTCGGGTATGTACAGTCTAGATTAAAATAGTGTGGTTTATCGAGTGGTGTAGGTAATTTTAGTTATGGTAGACTTACATGGATTTAGGTTTTGTAAAGTTTTTACATCAAAATTTTCACATCATTTTTTAAATTCTAGCCTCAATTCCCTAATGTGTTCATGGCTCTGCTGTTCCTTTCTAATATATGAAGCTATATATATGTATTTCTTTTATAGGCAATAACCTAGTTATAGATTTAGACCATACAAGTGAGCAGATCTCTGGCTTAGTAAAGAATCTAAGTACTACTCAGCCCACAAATAACACACAAGTTAATGATAGACGAAATAAACTGCTTCAAGACTTCCAAGAGGACCTTTCCCGTTGCACCTCTATTGAGGAAATTGAGGCTGCTGAGAAAATTCTACTACCTCTAAAACCAACACTGGCTGCTGTAAGGTCTCAACTACAAGCAGCTAGTAATCTAAAAATGTCTTTAAATAGTAGTAGTATTCCTCACAACAAAAATATAGAGGCACAGAGACGTCTATTTTCAACTAAAAAAGTAAAAAAGGAAGTTGTCTGTGAAAAAACCCTCAAATGAGGAAACAAACTTACTGGCGGTACAGCTACTGCATAGAGAATAAACTTAACTTTAAACACCACAACACGCAGCAAATCGGCGACGCAAGCGCCAGAGTCATTTATATTACCAGCAACGCTACTCGTTACTCCCCAAGGCCAAAGCAAAAAGATTCGACATCCCTTTCTTGCAAAAGCAAAAGCCCACTGTTTTGCTTTAGGGACATAATTAACCTCAAAATTATTCCCAAAGTTTAAGGTATCAGAATTTTCCTTACAATATACTAAAAACTTTTTTAATACATTTTTTAAAAGATTCTACATCCCTTTCTTGCAAAAGCCTATGCAGCATACCATAAATAAGAGCCTAAAAAATTAAAATAAGAAAAATGCAATTAATTTAGATAAGAGAATTACAAGTAAGTAGGTACTTTTCTTTCTTGTCTACAATTTTGTCCATATTCTTCCTCTATGCACGGTCCACATGCCATGTACAGAAGAGTCTAAAAATATGAAAATACATTATACAGGGTGATTCAAAATCGATCACAAACTGAGGGGTGATTCTACTTGAAAAATTAAGGGTAGAGCTTCATAAAGGTTTTTTCAAATAAACATTTTGAAAAAAACTTATATGAAGCTCTACCCTTATTTTTCAAGTAGAATCACCCCTCAGTTTGTGATCGATTTTGAATCACCCTGTATACATACAAATATTAGCCACCATTCTATGCTTGCTCACTCTTGTAGAGTTTATTAGGGTGTAAATAGGATTTTAATATTAATTCTACATTCTTACACGAATTTTAACATTTGAACAGAAAATTATTAGATGTAAGTTCTGGATGTTCCAGGCATAAACTGTCTTGGGGCTTATAAAAAGGCACAGAGTCACTGCATCTGAGGTCATTAATCCATGTCTCCACACTTATAGCATCATTGGTATGACAAACAGAAGAGCCTTTCAAATTAAATGAATTTTCAATGTTATGAAGGTTTTTCTTTGTCAATAAATGCAAGGAACAGAGTTTAGATTAGGCTTTGGGGAGTAACAAGTATCGTTGCTGGTAATATGAATGGCTCTGGTGCTTGGGTCGGCGTTTTGCTGCCTGCCGCGGTGCTCGGAATCATACCTTAATACTTGGGCTGGGCTATTTTCATGTAGTTCAGTGAGTAGATCTTCTTTAAATATAGAATCTCATACAGAAATGTGATATAGATATTTTTAATAGAAAAAGGAACAAGTTAAAACAATGTTCGAAATAATTTATTGATTTATTTATATATTTATTTATTTATTTATTACAAGCCCAACAGGCAACCATTAACAGGGCTACAAATATAACTATAATATTAACTATATAAAATTAAATAATACAATAAAGAAAATAATTTTAAAGCAAAAATAGAAACTTAACATTAATTACAAGACTAAAATCTCATACCTAAAGATGTTCTATGCATACTCGAACAAGCAATCTATAATTCATGGAAAAATCACAGTGATATGCAATGCCATTGTATAAGGAGCACATTCTTTGAATTGGTGACATATACAATGCATTAGTACTGGGCGATGGCAAATAAAAATATTTACTGTTCCTACTTGCGATCCTCGGAATCGCGAAATTAATTTCACCTAACAGAGAAGGACAGACGATGGCCCCATTAATTAACTTATATAAAAATACCGTGCTATGAAGATTTCTTCTTTTCTCTAAACTTTCCATACTGAATCTTCGTCGCAGAAGGCCATCATCTATTCCCCTCTAAGGATAAGTGCCTTCTTCTTTTAAAGCCAAATATTTTAAAAACTTTCTTTGGACTCGTTCCACTGCTCTCACATATTTATTATAATATGGTGACCAAACTACCCATGCATATTTAGGTTTTGTTCTAACCAATGAAAAATAAAGTCTTTTTAAAGCATCAATATTATTAAAAGATTGACAATTTCTGAAAATTAAGCCCAACATTTGTAAAAATTCTGAGACAATCTTATTAACATGCAAATCAAAACATAATTTTGAATTTAATAAAACCCCCAAGTCTCTTGTATTACTTACTCTGGTCAATTTAGTTTCACCAATATAATAATTGTAATAAGCAGCATTAGTCTTTTTAGTGAAAGTAATAACTGAGCACTTTCCAGCATTAATGTAATTTATACAGTGTGTTTACTTAAGTTCGCACCATATGGAAAACTTTTTAATATTAATTTTATGAAAAAAAGGGTATTTTTTATAAAAAGTACTACATGGTCAAACCAAATCATTTATTGATGTTAACATACATATAGTATTTACACAGGTCATGAAAAGTATTATGCTCCTGGCTACTTTTTTGATCTTCTATGCTAGGTAAAATTTCGTTGTAAAGTATATGCTCTATGAGATTCTTCTTGCCAACATAGTTTTTTGTGTAAACAGATCGCCGTAGTTAACATCAAAATTACTTGCATGTATAACTTTTGCATGATTTTCTTGTTGAAATTTAAGTTCGTACATTAGCGCATACTTATTCCCAAATGTTATATGTAAAGAAAGCTTAAGAACTGTCAAAACAGCGAAAAGTCTCAGTAACGCTCGTTATCGCAGAAAAAATGTTTTTAAAAAACGTTTTTTTTTTTTAATAATCCAATTTGCATATTTTAAATCCTAAACATCTTTTTCTTTAAAAAATCCATATTATAAAAAATAAGGGTACTCTCTCCTCTTCAGCAAAATTCATATTTTTTTACATACCTCATACACCACTGCAAGAATTAATATCTGATGATCGTATTTTAGGTTTTAGACCATGCAGAACTTTTTTTTTTGTAAAATTAACAATAAAAAAGTTTTCCCTTTGGTGCAGACTTATGTAGAAATGTTTTATATGATGTTTTTACTTAGTTTTTAAGTTATTTACAATGTTTGATGTGTTTAAAACGAGTGGCAAATAAATGGATAATTATCATTACTAAGATGTTTTATTTATGAATTTTATGTTGAAAAGCATTGAAGTATGAAAACAGTACCAGAACATGTACAGTTGCGGGCGAAAAATTCCGGACAGATATTCTTTCATTGTGTATTTTAGGCTTCGCTTGCCTAACCTATAACACCTCAACTTTTCCTGAAACTTGTCCACAGGAGAGAAAATATAGTCAATGGATGACAATGTTTTTAGTATTTTATAGTATATATATATATATATATATATATATATATATATATATATAAAGTAAATCGAGACAATATTCACTATAGAATTGTCTGGTTAATTTTTTTGCTGAATAATATCAATATCATAGCAACAATAACATTTATACACTATTTCGAAAATATGACAGAAAATGTTCACGTGTCTGGAATTTTTCGCTTGCAACTGTACTTATTATACTGACAATTTAGTTTTTGTAATTACAGCAATTTTGATTAATGCTATTAATATTATTATGTGATTTGAACGCAATGAAAAAGTTAATCAAAGAAACAAAACCAAATATGTAATCGTATTCATCAACATAAAATTTTAAAATCGAAAAAAACCGAAGACAGAGTATAAGGTTTAGGGTCATGGTTATTTCAGGTTAGTTAAATCTTTTTTAAAATTCTTTAATTAAAACTCCATTACACATTCACCAGAATATGTCACCTTTCTTTTTACAATGTATTCTTCTGGAGCATCCGGTACTCAAAACAAAAATACAATAAATTAATTATCTTAATATATATTTTTCATGTTAATATACAAATACAGTATTTACATATGTCACAGAATAATACATAATTATAAAATAACGCCAACAGAGGTTACATTTAATATTTAAAACCTGATAAAATATAGTTAAAATAAAAACACAATTAAATAACTGAAAAACATTAAAATGAAATTTACAAATTCTTCCACACTGTAAAAGGCATTTTCCAATAGGATCTTCTTAATTTTTGTTTTAAAAAGCTTAATTGGCAGCTTCAGATAGCAGGTTAATAATTATAAAGCTTAACTACCAAAACAGTGGGCTTACTGCTATAGACTAAACAGTGGACTTGACTTATATCCTGACACCTTTTCAATCGGCAATACACTGGAATAAGATCGTGTCTCTGTTTCACATACATAATATACAATAAATAATGCCCATTATGTATTTGTGATGAATTGTTGAAAACACAACCGGTCAAATTCATAAAAAACTTTTCCAAATTTGTGGTTATGTTATGACAACAAATCGAATCGACGCGAAAAGTCGATCTGTCAAAGCTTCTAAATCGATACCAGGGGCTGTACCTAGACGCTTGTATTTATGCCTATTTATCAGGTTATGGTGCTGCTTTTAATTTTAAAATTGATATAAAATGACTTTGACGTTACTCCAAATTTAAAGCAGGTATACTAAAACTTTCCTTTATAATTCCCATCTTATCACTTAGCAGTGCAACACCGGAGAACAGACGGCAGTGGCTTTTTACGGCACCACTTTAATTAAATCCGTTTGTGACATCTACCGCCAACGCGATGTTGTCACCATTTCTAACGTACAGATTTCTACGTGATGTGGTTTGTAAAGTGCAAATTGCCCTCCAGAAAGCTCCTTTTGTTTGCCATTATTTATTTCATTTAAACGGTGCTAAATACCTTGAACTAAACATTCTTATTCCTTTATTAATAAGACAATGTAGGTTTTTGCAATTGCCTTAAAATAATAAAGGTTACTTATTAAGATCAATCAGTATTACTTAATTATTTAATGTAAATGTAACATACCAGAGGAGTATCGTACCTTTAAAAAGTGTAAAAACAAGTAAAAAAAGTTGTCATACACACATATATTAAAAATGTAAATAATTATCAAATTAATGATAGATATCTGGAACACAAATGGCACGCTAAAGCAAGGTGGTAAAATAAAAGCCTACACATTTTCTTTTAAAGAACTAGAAAAAGTGGAAAAACAAAGCAGCAAAATTTTTAAAAATGTGTTCACATCTTTTCTATTGGGAAATGATAGGTTTCAAGCTGAATTTATAGAATGACGTTTTTGTTTCCGTTTGCCATTTGACGTTTTGTTTTTTGATTTGGTATATGGAAACAGCAAACAGAAAATATAAATTGACACATTGAAAGTAGTTGTTTTATCTTCTAACTGAAAACGTCAAACGGAAACTGAAACATCAATCTATAAATACAGCTTCACTGCCTAGTAGGGGTAGCTATAATTTTTATTTAATAAATGTCTTACCTGATACAAGTCCAACAATCTATTAATTAATCTTTGAAGACGATAAGTTACAGACGTTTGTAATTTTTAACACGATTTCCAATCGACCCAAAAACAAGAGCTTATTTTTGTATCATTACAACTTCACCGTTTCCTCTTTTTAATATTTTGCTTAACTTATTTTAAAAAATAATCTTCATCCTCGAAAATATACTTTTTCATGTAATATTCTTTAACCGCGGGTATATTATTAAAAAGCCAGGGATGCAAAAACTTCATCTTTTTTCTAAAAAGACAGCGGATTGCAAGTGTATTCCCTTGCACCCCCTCTCGGCGCCCATGTCAATCATTGGTGTATTCTTTAAGAAAACTGACCATATTCTACTTTTTAAAGTTAAATATCTACATTTCTTAAATAACAGTATTACTCTTGAATAGAACATTTTTCTATTGTAATTTTTAAAATAATTGTTTAAAATAAACAGTTTTTTGGTGGTACACATCATTTATAATCACATATGAAAACCTTTGTAGTACAAATTTCGGGTAAAGTGGTCCACAATAAAAACCACAACTACCATATGCCGCCTAGGGTACTCCTGTGTTTTGAACCGCATTTGCACGCGGAACTTGGGAGAGCGGTCTGGTGCATATTGGTCTAGCTTTCCTTATGTGTGTCCGCCACAGATTCAACTCCTAATTAAGACTGGGAGTTGGGAGGGGTGAACTGCCAAGGAGGGATATTGATCAAGCCGTCGCGGGTGCGAGAAGGAGCGGACGAAGTGCCACCGAGTTATTATTTGGCCGACCGCGCGTTTGTTTGCGAGAGCGCCGCTTCCGACTGATGTCTGATATTATTATAGAGAGAAAATTAGCATTTTCCAACATAAAAAGCAAAAGTCTTTTATTTAAATAGGTTTCAGGAACCCTAAAAGATATTTTATAGGTTTGTCGCTGATCCTTAAGTAAATAATAAAAACTATTTTTAAAAGAAATACTACAAATATAATAAAAGATAATATATACAGGGTTCCCCATAATAGGCTACCCATTTTATTATTTGAATTTATTTATAATTTTTTTTAGTTCACCAAACTAAATTTTACTATACTAAATTACAGCAAACTCTTTGAGATTTATAATTAGTTATAAATATTTAGCTACTGTAATTTTAACTTTTAAAAATCACGTCTTCCAAAGGACCTCCACAAACTTTAGGACACTTTAATATTAAATAAAAAGTGGTTTATTACACGGCATAGCAAACCTTCGTTTATTCCTTTAACTTCTTCATAAATTTTGACTTTGAGTGCCTCTATTGAATCTGGACAAACACTTTGGCTTTTAAATATCTCCACAGAAAAAATTGGATCCATTAATGAACCACTTATTTTCTAATATTGAAAAATATGGTAGAATTAAATAAGCCAAATATTTATAAATTATCATAAATGCTAAAGAGTTACCAGGTATTTATTATAATAAAAAGTTTGTTTGGTAGACTAAAAAATAATTTAAATAATAAAATGGGTAGCCTATGATGGAGGACCCTGCATATTGAAAATCCTATCGCACTGAATATTAAAATATTGTTTCTTTCCTAGCCTGATTAGTTTTTGAGAAAAAATCGCTTAAATGCATGTCCCTGAACCACACAGTCAATAAGGAGAATTTTCGTTTTAAGTTATTATCAATATTTTTATTTACAATTAAGTAATTATGCCAACAAATACTTATTTAAACGATTTTGACCTAAAAACTAAAGAATTTTACTAAATAACATGATTTTTAAAACTTTTTTATATGTTTCTTAGTTGGTCCAGACACATGCAATAAAGTTAATTTTTTTCTTGCAAAATAAGAAAGGTACAAAACAATGATATAAAACCTTCTTTTAATTTAAATAAAATTTAAAAAATTCACAAAAGCCAAGTCTACTACATTAGAAATACAAGGTGGCCGCCGAGGTATCCGAGATACTTCGGGTTTGAATTCTATGACTAATTTTAGGTAAAAATGAATCTATTCGCTTTTTCCAGATTCCTAATGGTTTTTGAATTCAATGAGATTAAAGTTGCCAAGACATAAATTCTAGAATACTAAGATAGCATTGTTGCGACTAGTTTGCATAGGTAATTTAATTAAGTTAAAAGAATGATTTTTTGTTTGTTCGTACAATTTCATTATTTATAGTTTTGGTTATTTTATTTTTTCGTATATCTTGTGTTAAAATCATGCCTGTATTTTATTCCCATAAAGAATACGCGGACATGATTTTCGTGTAAAAATATTGCGACGGTAGTACCACCGGCTCAATTAGGGAATAACAACGACAATACCCAAACCGCCGTTTTAATTAAAGTAAATCCCATTTTCAAAGCTTAAGAGAAACTTTAAAACGAAATAATTTAAGAAGGTTAAAAATTCTGAAAAAGTAAATAGAATTATTTCTTCTTAAAATAAGTCATAGAATTCATATCTGAAGGATCTCGGATACCTCAGCGGTCACCCTGTATTTGTTTAGGTACCGCTCGAGACGCCACCAAACTTAATAGATTAATTCAAATTGGGTTTTTAATGCTTCCATGTTTTAAATAGTACGTCCATAATTTATTAATTATAATTAGGATATATTTAAGTTATTAATCGAAAAACATTTTTTTTTAAGTTAACAACCTGTTTCTTGGAAATAATGCATTTCCAGACCTATGTTAACATGAACCTTTTTGATAAAGTAAACCCTTTTTAAAATGGTATTTAGAGACACCTTGTATGTTTTTATATAAAATGATTGTTGACCTATAGGCATAAACATCTAAAATTATTGCTTAGCACAAACAAGAACCAAAAATTAAAAAAAAAAAAGTTGTAAAAACGTTTTTAGTTAAGAAGATAACTAATTATTTAAAATTAAACGAAAGAAGCATATTTCTAAGTACAAATAAAAATTAACTATGAAAAATAAGGTTCTTATTATTCTTTGATTAAGCAATAATAGGTTATAATTACTTTAACCCCGAATTGTAATTCTAAACGCGTAAAAATAAAATTACAACTGAAAGTAGAGTGTACTATAACTGTTACCAAATAATACCACCATGTCTTGTTTATTGATTTTTTGGTAAAACTATTATAATTTATTTCAAAAAAAAAACTTTTTACTATTTATCTTCATAATTCACGTTATTTTTTAAATTTAAAATTAATAATTATCTTAGCAACTAGAAATAGTTCATTAACTTTTTTTTCATGTTGTGTAATTTTTGTTCCTTTGCAATAGTTTTTAGTTTATGAGTATAAGTTTAGAATTACCCTGTATTTTAACAAAATTCTGTAACACCTTATATAAATATGAAAAACCATTTGGGTATCATAAACTAATTTAAACTTATCAGGTAACAAATTTAAAGGCGATACTATATCAAAATGCAAAGAAGCGAGACATAAAATATTATGACGTGTAGACTATTAAAGCTGGACAGCAGTTATTAGGGTCTTGGACCCAAGTTTCATTAAAAATTAAGATAGCTGTAATGAGAGATTTGATTAAAAACGCATTAAGGGGAAAATATGATCCATATTGGATCATGTAGACCCTAACTTCCGTCAATAAAAATCATAATTAGATATACACTGTGCGGCAAATCAGATTTTAAATTTACATTTTTAAGTCATAAAACTCAATTAAATACCTATTAAAAGCAAATAAAATAAAATACTTATTATTTTTAGAGTCTATTAAAAATATTAAAGTTTTGTTATTTTTAGTGCCTCAAATAAATAATACATGGCCTAATCAAAAATGATGCAATTGGTAACAAAAAGGCCAACATTAGTCAGTATGATTAATTAATTGGTCAGCAAGATTAAAGAAGTTTTGTATTAAATGAAGTCATTGAAGCACAAGACAATTTTGTGAACATTCATGCTGTAACTATTGGTCACGATTGATTATTAGGTCACACTAATTGGTCAGCCGTAAAATAGAATTAGAAGAAGTTATTTCAAATTCATTAAATTGCTACATAAAGATATTTAGCACCTTAATACGGAGGTCGGGAGCTCATCCGACGATATTAATTGGTCACAAATTGATCATGATTGGTCAATGAGACGCAGTAATTGGTTAGCGGTAAACTAGAATTTAGAAAAGTTGTTTCAAAGTTATTATTTGTTACATAAAAAGGTAGAACCTCAAAATAAACATTTAATGTTTATTCAATGCTGTATAAATTGGTCACGATTTAGTCACGTTTGGCCAGTCGGTCGCAGTGATTGATAAGTGGTGAAAAAGAATATACAGGGGTAGTTTTACATTGTTTTTTTAATATATATGTAGCGCCTCAATAATTACACTCACAGCTCATTCTATGCTGCAAAACTTGGTCACAAATTGGGCACGATTTCTAATTGAGACCGACTGACCAATAGTGACCAATTCGTGATCAATTTATATAGCATGAAATCAGCTTTGAATATTAATAATAAGGTGTAACAAAAAATTTTTTAAACAAGCGTAAAAACCACCCCTGTATATTTAAAATAGGTTTTCTTAATTCTATTTTACTGCCGACCAATTACTGTCACATGTCTTTATTAATAACTAAATATGGTATTTACAATCACATTTTAACATAATAAAATACAACGTGTCTTCCGAAGCTCTTACCAAATGGAAATCTTTAGTTGCTTTGTAGGAAAAAAGATTAACACTACATAAAAACCCAGTGGCGTACATTTTTCTCCTCAATAATATTGGCTGTTGTGTCTCACTGTACGCCACTGGCTTTTTATGTAGTTTTTATATTTTTTTCGTATAAAGCAACTAAAAATATAACTTTTTTAGTATAGTACATTTTTGTGTCTGGCTGTGTAGTTACAGATATTTAAAAACCTTTAAAAAAATTTAACGCCTTGTATCTTAGAAACGAAGCAACTGCGGACATATGTTTATGGGAACTTTTCTTCTCATAAAATGAAATAAGAAATCACGCTTTAAAGTTTGGTACCGTAATTGGAAAATTACTTTTTTTGATAAAGTTTATAATTAATAAGTTTTTCATTCGGTAAGAACTTCCGAAGAGACGCTGCTTATGCATCTATAAAGGCCGCGGCCAGGGAGGTCCCTTGTCGATGTCTCCTTGTTTGCCTCATGAAACATGAGGGGGTTAGATGGAGTCCCCTGTGGTAAAATATTGATTGTGACTTTTACCAGTCCAGATTATCCTGGCTGTGACCTTTGAAAGCTATACTGTATTTTTACCGTAGTTTAGGTTTATTGTTTTAATATATATTTATTAATTAGTGTATGTAAATATTTATCTAGCTTTGTCAGGAAAAAAATTTGTTAAAAACATGTCTCAAATTAATTTAAAGCTGTTCTTATAACCTCAAATTTCACATTTTGGACCGCTAAATAGATGGGGCTTACCTTTCAGTTGGTAATTGTTGATTTTGACAGTCTACAGGAGGGTAATGCATAGTTTGCATACCCTTTGATTATTAGATAAAAATATTAAACTGTTAATTTACAAAATCATAAACGACCTTTTTCTTGATATATAGGTTGTCCTGAAAGGTAAAGTCAAAAATAATGGGAGTGGTTGAGTACGCCAAAATAGTGCTAGTAGTTAGAATAAAAAAACTTATTTTAAATATACCTTCAAAATTATTTCTACAGTACCAATAATATTTGGGTAACTGAATATCCCTATACGAAATAATGCTTCTCTTTATAAGTAAACAGCTGTTCAGTAAGTCGGGATGATACAGAGTAAGACAATTTTTTTCATCTTGTATGTGTGCATTTTTAACACACAAATTTGGCATTATGCTTGACTATTAGATTCCTATATCTATTTTTACCAAAAAGGTATACTCTTATTTAAATCGATATCTTGGACCCATTTTCATAAAAATCGCATTTTGAAATCCAGATGTAGCAGTATTTTTATTGTAATGAAAGCTGATTTTTTTTAGAACAATAAAAATTGTGCTAAAAAATGGTTTTTGTAAGCCTAATAAACCATATATAATACAAAAAGGCTGTTTTTATAATTTTATCATATTTTAATATTTTTTTATTACATAGAAAATGCTGGTATTCTGGCTTTAAATGCGATTTTATAAAAAAAAAACTGCACAAGATACCGATACAAATAAGGTATACCTTTTTATACAAAAATGGTAAAATAATTAAACGGTCAAAGCAAAATGTCAAATTTGTCACTTGTGTTAAAAATGAATACAATAATAAAAAAAATGTCACTCCCTGTATAATTTCGACTTACTGGACAACCATATATTTATAAAGAAGCATTAGTATACTGTAAGCAAACACTTCCAGAGTTATAATTCAAATAGGTTTTTTTAGGGTCAAATTTAAAGGTCAATATCTCCCCTATCGAAGCGCGATAGAAGTTTTTTTATATGAAGTACTAACATTATTTTGGCTCACTCTATCACCCCCTATCGTTTTTGACCTCACCTTTCCGAACACTCCGTATATTTTTTTATTTTTGCATTTCTAAAGCTTGTAGACTTGAATACCTTGGGTGAGGTTTTCTAGATGATGAAAAATATTTATTTCTGGATAATTACTTCTTCCGAACTACTCCAATCAAAAACAAAAAACACAAAAATAAATATAACAATTTATAGCATTTTTTTTTGTAGTTGGCTTACTGACAAGTGGTTTTCCAGAAAAATTGCCAGTAACTTGGAAACATAAACTATTATTTTAAGGATACGAATAAAATTTTATTTTATTTAAACATGTTTTTTTTTATGTTTATTATTTATGGTTAGTAAGTCTTAATTTTTTTTACAGATTTAACCAGTCCGGGACAGGCGTGCCTCTCTGAGGGCAATGCAAAGAGTAAGTAAGCCTTTACCTATAAGTATAATGAATAAATTTATTACTAATTATGAATAACAGATAAACTTAACTTTGGCTGAGTAGCATAGAGTATAAACCTCTTAACTCTTATATTTACTAAATTATTGTGTCTTAATAAAATATAGCTTTTATCTTTAAAATGGCCACATACACCAGTTTGTAAGACCCAAAATCGAAGAAAATTAATGAAATACTAAAAATATATAGTCGAACCACTCTTTTTTAAGTTGGTTAAAATATTTTAACAAACTTCCAAGACGTCCTATTCTACGTTTGACCAATTTTATTTATTTATTTAAAGTACTCAAGTGGGTTTCATTGGACAGACAAAAATGAGCTTACACACTAAATTTCGCTATTTTCAAATAACCAATTAAACGGGTATTTATAGATAGGCGTCCACTAGGGACAGAACGGCGGGCGGCCAGACCAATAGCACTCCGCCTGACTTGTAAACAAGTCAAAGTGCGACCATTAGAAGCGCGTCGTATCGGAGCAGAAGGCAGAGGGATTTGTGTGTCGAAAAGTTAGGTTTAAGGATTATAAAATTTATGCATAAATACTATATTTTAAAGTAAACTTGACAGATAACAATTTTAAGATGACGGTGGGGCACCATCTTGAAAAAAAAGTAAAATGAAAAAGGGGGTCTTGTTGGCATACGATTTTAAAGCTCCCAACGAGTACTCTATAACCCTATAATATCAAGTCAATAACTTCAACCAATACAAAATGGCGGTACTTTAAAAAGTACCTAAATACTCAATATTTCCGAAACTAATAAAGGTAGATGTGCCTAATGTGGTGTTTTTATATTTTTTTAACAAAGCACCCTATATACTATATTACCATTAAAAAGATTTTTGAAAAAGATTTAAAAAATACCACATTTAGTACATCTAACTAAATTAATTTTGGAAATATAGACATCCAAATCAGGTATTTATGTAACTTCTAAAGTACCGCCATTTTGTATTAAATGAAGTTATTGTCTTTATATTCTAGGGTTATAAAGTAATTGTCAGGAGCTTTAAAATAATGTGCCACAAGACCCCCTTTTCTTTTAATTTTTTTTCCCAAGATAGCGCCCAGCCGCCATCTTAAAACTTTTATCTTTCAATCTCACTCTAAAATATAGTATTTATGCATCAGTTTCCTATCCCAAAATTTAACTTTTTTAAATTGATCCGTTTAATCCGTTTAGAAAATAAAGAGGGAGGCATTAAAAAATGCACTGGATATTTATTTTTTAGCTTGGTAAGTCTTTAATTGTTTTTATTGTTTGTCATTCCTTTCTTTAATTATTTAAGTTTGCTTTAGCTTATTTATAATTTTAGGATTTTAGGCATACGATTTTTAACAAAATTTTGAACAATAATATACTTAGTTTTTAAAGTATCCAATTTTAAAATTCTCCTAAGTACTGGTCCTGTAATGGCTGCAAATTAAATTCTGTTAAAAATAATTTAAACAACTTATCAAATTTAATCTGTCAATCAAAAAAACGAGACTAAAAGTTTATAAACTCTTTTAAAAACTCTTTCTTGGAGCATCCAATAGAAATAAATCCCGTGAAAAATATTTTTACTGAAAACGTCATTATGTTTCGACGAGTGCTCGCATCACAGCTTTTGTCCGGCACTTGAAGGCACTCGAGTGGCACGTTCTCGAGATGTACAAAACGTGCCCGAAATCTGATATAAAAATCGGATTCTCAAGAGAATTGCTTGCTCGTCCAGAGTCCATAAAGTTAATTCATGGCTATAACCCTATGCTTTATGACCATGCAATTATGGTTTATTGTTGGGCCCGATAGAGTTTTCTTTACATCATTTATTGGTAAAAATGTATTAGCGATATTTATTGTTCGTAGTTTAAAGAAATGTCGAAATGAACCTATTAATTTACGTTTTAAAATAAACAGTTAAAATAAAAATTAAGAAGCTTTTATTTACACATGACCAGTTATAATAGACATGATGACAGCAGCCAAAAATGATTGTAATTTTCTATTTGTTATATAAAATTAAATTTTTAAATAACAAGAAACGTGTTTCTTTTAACAATGTTATAAAAGTTTATTTTATTTTTTATATAATAAAAAGCCCGCCATACATCCAAAAACACCAATCGGAGAGAATATCGTCACGAGTAAGTAACGTGCGTTCAATATCCTAATTTTAACATTGTATTTGATGTACCTTTAGAGCATACACCCACTAGAGGTAGCATTGCCGCTTTGGATGCTAACTGCTTTTGTGAAACGTCTAAATAAACAAACAGCGACGCCATAAAAAAATATCTGTTTTAACGGGATATTTTAAACTTTAAATTAAAATCTTTTTTCTATCAAATCAACATATTTTGCCTAAAAATAATATTATACAGGGTGTCCGGGAAGTGGAAATCTGGCACACGTATGGGAACAGATGAAACACGACAAGTCTTTATAAAATTTTTCCGTTTAAGCCCCCTGCGGAGATATGATCCCCAAAGGGGGGCAGCTAGAAATTGATTTTTCGTGAATTACTTTTTAAAGCGCTCTGTATAATTTGATAAATATTTTAGTACGATGGCATACTAGTAAAGACCTCCTAAAATAGTGCCCTTGAAACTTATGTCGCTTCTTTAGTTTGCCAGGACGGGACTAGTTTTTGCACATTATTGATAATTATATTTTTTACGCCCTGTATGGTGAAGACACAAAAATATGTTTTTGGTAGTTTAAATCTTTTGCTAAAAAAAGGTACTCCTGTTTGACATCGATAAAATGAGCCGTTTTCGAGTAAAAATTATTTTAACAATAAGATGCGCAACAAATTTGACCTGCTACGAGAGGACTTACTGGATTGAATCAAAATTACAAATTATATCAAAAATAAAATATTGTATTATTAAACAAAATAAACTCTTATTGTTAAAATAATTTTTTACTCGAAACGGCTCATTTTATCGATGTCAAACAAAAGTATCTTAGCAAAAGGTTTAAACTACCCAAAAACATATTTTTGTGTCTTCACCATACAGGGCGTAAAAAAATATTATCAATAATGTGCAAAACTAGTCCGCCTTCGGCAAACTAAAAGAAGCGACATAAATTTCAAGGGCACCATTTTAGGAGGTCTTTACTATATGCATCGTACTAAAATATACATCAAATTCATAGAGCGCTTTAAAGTTATTCACGAAAAATCAATTTAGCCGCCCTTTAGGGGATCATATTCCGCAGGGGGCTTAAACGGAAAAATTTTATAGGAACTTGTCCTAAGTTATCTTCATCTGTTCCATACGTGTGCGAGATTTCACATTTTCCCGACACCCTGTATATTTTTTAAATTATACTTCTGAATATCTTAAAACAGTTTTAAAAACTATTATCATGCCTATGATTTTAGAAATAGCACAAGGAAAACTTAGGATTTAAATTTAAAAAATAATATTCTAATTGTGGTGTAGTATTAAAAACCAAAAAAAAAATTTTTAAACAAGTAAAAAGATAATTATAATGATTGCCTGGTGGCAATCAGCCACCGTTGTCAAGACAAATGAATAAAATAATAAAAATAAAAACTTACTATTATTTAGGTTTTAAAATTCAATATTTTTTTCTGTTTTTCTAGGATATTCGATATTTCGAAAACTTCTTGACATTAAATGTCAAAACATGTTTGTTTGGTTATAGTGTGTTATAGTGACATAGATAACTGGTTGCTGGTGTATTGATTGTTTATTTCACAAAAAAGGTGAATAGTTAGTTAATTTTTATCTTCCTAAAAATACCTAGTATCAAGCAAAGGCAACCAAGTGTTATTTAAATTAACTGAAATTGATGCTACACAATTATCTTTATTTAATAATATATACGCACCCTTTCTTTTGATTTTGCGTTTTTTAGAACAAGTTTCCTTTGCTAAATGCTCGAAGCATCCCAGTTTATTCTATGATTTTTATCAAATGCGTGTTGGCAGATTTGATTTATGAAATTCTGTGTTTTTAATGTATGATCTGTGTTCTTTTTTATACAAGGTGTTCAAGAATTTGTGGGCAATCTCTCGGATTCATAGAATACATAAAAAATAATATGACAACTTTCTATTAAATAGTTTCCTAAGGACCCTTTACAGAGATATGGGATACAGGAAATCGGTTTTTCTTGAATAAATTTTATAGTATTTGGTATATTAAAATACTTTTTAATATCATAAATAAAACATTTACCTTCATTATTTCGTCAGGGACGGACTAACCCTTACACAATAGTACTAATTATTTTTACACCCCGTAAAATAAAAACATAAAAATGGCATATTTTAAAAACTTAAACCTTAAGCTAAAAAAGGTCCCCCTGTCCGATATCAATAAAGTAAAGCTTTTTTGAGAGAAACAACCTTTGGAATAGAGAGTTATATATTGTTTTTGTTTACCTTAATTTTCTTTTATTTAATTTTTTATTTTTTAGTTATTGCTAGATAGATTTCTTAGTCTGCCCATCTCATTTAATTCTTTTGATTATTTCAAGATCGTTTTTCGGTTTATTTTAAACAATCTAGCTGACTTTAATTAGACATTTGCATTTAGGACTCCAAATCTTCAGTTTTTTAAAAATTTAGACGAATTAAAGCAACAGAGTTTAACTCATTGATACTATATGCAAGTCCTTTTATAAGCATAAAAAAATGTTGTTTGCCATCTTTAGAAGTCCACCATATTGGATTTTAAGTAACGTAACTTTATTTTTCGAGTTATGCCCAGGATGCTCCTTCATTTGAAACCCATATTGTAGGAATGCATTAAAAATAATTAGTTCGTCATTTTGGATTTTTCGCCATGTTAAACTTAGAATGACGTCACACAACTAACTATGTATTAATATCCAAACTAAACGTGAAACCAATATTTTAGCTCAATCGGTTAAAGATATATGGTGCAAAATCGAATTGCAAAATTCCACCCTAACGCACATGCGCGTTTAATTAAGTTCCTGTGAGTTAAATATAAACAGGTAAAGATTGGACAAAGAAAGCCTGCATGTAAACATCTTGCTGATAGAATAACGCATCAGTCTTGTTTTTTCGTTGCTTTAGACCGGCTACTTTCCAGGTCCACGTTACTTTGATTCAAGTGCCAGTAAATTTACAACTAATTAGGAAAATTTCTCCGTTTAGAATTTATCTTATTATTGTTTTTTTTGATAATGGTAATTTTATACTACTTTTATTTTAAATTATTTGCTAAATTATTACTAAATATTCCTAGCAGTATTCGTTATCTAAATAATTTAACGTAAAAATAACAGCAAGCCAATAATATAAAAACAATTTTCTTTTTATAAATTATTTTTTAAAGTATTACACTACTTTATATCCTTTATATTATGGTTATTTTCCTGGGCAATTTGTTTTCGTGAAGGGGTGTGGAAACGTTATATTAATATGTCATTTTATATATTGATTTTCAATCATACGACAGAATTATTTATATATGAATTACCTCAGTGTAATAGCGGAACAAAAAACTAATTGTAAAAACCTTTTTTTAATGACAAATGTACGTGATCATGCAAAAAATGAATTAAATTATTTTAAGAACACAATTAATTAGTCCATTTACGACAAGTAAAAGGATAATTTAATAAAAATAGCATTTTACTTAAAACAAATGATGTTAATCATTAACATGAAATTCCTAGTGTTCTTAATTATCTTAAAGAAGTAAAATATAGTGCTATGATTAGAATTTTTTATTATTATAATTCCGTTAATTTTTTATCATTTCAAAAAACTAAAAACAAAATTTTCAAAGTTTTTAATTTCCTAATAAAATCAAACATATTAGGCCTAAATACCAAAGGTCTTTACTTGTATAGTCGAAAAGTCGAGTCCCTGCGAAAAATAGTTACAAGTCTTTTAAAAATATGGTTTATGGTTTAAACGATCCGGAATGACATCTAGAAAGAGACGTATTTTGGGTATTTTCTGCATAAAAAACCAATAGTTATTACCAAGAAACTGAGAAAAAATAGCCGTTCAGCTTTTTGCCAAAATCTCAAGAGATAGCCTAAATATTATAAAAAGTTTTTGAAAGAGCAGGAAATTTTAGTAAAACAGTCCTTGATTATTTAACATTGACAATCAGCTGTAGTGAGCAAGGGTTTTAATTATTTTTTTATGTTATTAAATATTCTTCTAAAAAACTAATGCCATCTAGACCTTTCAAAGAATATGATTCCGCTATAATAAAGGTTGTATCAACATTTTTAAAAAGTTATTCATTTTTTAATTATTAGTTTTTTTTTACGAGTTTCTGTTGTCATAAAAGGCGGTATAACAGTTTAAATAATTGATCTATAATTTTTTTGTTTTGTGAAGACCTTCTGATTCAGGTACTTAATAAAGTTATGCAACATTTTATTTTTGGTTTATTATTTTTTAATTAGTTTAAGTTGACATTATTTTAAAAAATCCCACTTTTTGTTAACTTAATAACAACAAAAAACTCAAACTTAAAAAAAATGTTTAGCATTTCTTTATTAAGTACCTCAATGAGAGGAGCTCGACGAAACTTTTACAATATTAAAGCTACTACTAAAATTTTTTGAGATTCTTGGTAAAAAGCTGGACGGGTATTTTTTCTCAGTGTTTTGTTAATATTTTTTTTTGCATAAAAAAGCCAAAATACGCCTTTTTTCTAAAAGTCATTTCAGATTGTTTAAGCCATCAACCATATTTTTAGAAGACTTGTAACAAGTTTTCGCAGGAAATCAACTTTAACCTTCGTGCATTGTCCAAAGATAATAAAAAAATTATTATTTTTTTAAATTAAAATTTATTTAATTATTGAAGCTGGTGTATCCATTTTTAATTTTAAATTTATGAAATATATGTTACTGTCATATCCCAAATCGGTAAATGTCCCCATTTCCCGGTAAGTGTCGGCATACACCAAATGTCTTGGTGAAAAACCAAACATTTGTCAATTTAATTACAGGTTAGGGGAATTACTGGTGTATGTAGACAAACACAGAATGTCAAAAATAGTCCCGGCTAGTTAAACACTGGTGGAAAAAATTAAAGGATACAAAAGAATCCTAATTCTGTTAGGTTTTTCAAGTGGCTGTATTTTGCCTAAAAATGGTCTTACTAAAATTTAAAAAAAATCATTTTAAAGCTTATACTTTCTAGGTTTAAGGTCTTATGATGAAAACGTTTTTCAAGCAACGTGTACCGCGCAATTCTAATGAATACCGAAAAGATATATGTTTTTTAATTTGTTTACTTTTTTTGGTCTTCGTACTTGGAAAAAAATTTCAACTTGTTCATTCAGCTTTAATTTGTTTTAAGTTTGGTACGACCACTTCTCGCTGAGATAACGAACTTTAAATGAAAAAGAATCATTTTGTTTTTAACCATCATTATCTCAGCTAATTGCACAAGAAATTTGAGAACGGTTTTTAAATGTTAAATAATATCTTCACAAAAAAAGGTTACAGTTTTTTAAAAAAATCTCTAGATTAACTTAAGACGTAAAAAAGGCTTTTTGTAGCATTTAATATAAACAGGAGCCTAATTGGAAATATCGATAAAACCAGTAATGTCAAATGTGTATTTTACAATTCAATATGTCTACAAAAATCTTACACAGTTTTGATTCAATTCATCAAGCCTTTATTCTTTGTTTTATTTATTTGAATTTTTAAAGAAGAATTAAAGAAAAACGATTTCAGATTTATTAAATTTATGTAAAAAAACTAAAAACCCAATTAAAAAAATATTTTTAAGGTCATTAAAAACAAAATCAAAATTTTTCAAAAATCTTCCTTTTTAGAAACTCAGTAATTTTGAAACAATTAACCATAGCAGCCGTATTCTTCCAGGTTATTTAATTAATATTTTCTTGTGGTTATTTAGAAGTCCCTTAAACCAAAAAACGTTACCTTTTATACAATCATATTTTAATATTGTTGTAATATACTTAAAAATAAATCTTTTTTTTAAATTTAATACTGTCTTAAATAAAGCACTAAATCCCAAATGTATTAATTTACCTTAGAAATAAAAGTTAATGTCTGCATAAAATTTGTCGCATTAATATAATGACTCTCATTATTCGGGTTTAGAGCTTTTAAAATCGTAAAAACTTTTTATTACCACAAACAAGGTAATTTCTTTAATATTAAAAAAAATAGAAATTCAGCCCATCGTGTACGCAATAAATTTAAGTTTACTCCAAATCTAAAAATCTTGTATTTATATTCTGGATTTTTAAATAGCAGACTGAAAATAAAAAACAATTAAGGCAAAAAATACGTTTTTTTATTATTGGAAGTTATAACGAGTATCTATGAAAAAAACATATAACCAAATTTTTTTAAGGCTGTATTGGTATCTTCTTTTTCTTTTCTGTCATCTAATTGAAAACAAAAACGAATGTAAAAAAATAAATAATACTTGGGAACTTTAAAAAAATGTGTTTTATAATGATTAAACCCTATATGGCATAATATTTATTTATTGTAATTTTTACAAAAGAAGGGTGCAGGTGTAACAACAAACCTAATCTGCCTTTTCAATCTTCTTTTAAGCCTCTCAATACTTAAGAAACTGATATTGATGTGAGTGGGCCTACTATAGAATGGTTAAAGAAAAAAACAAGAACAAAAAACCCACTTGTGGTCTTCACATTAATTTAAAAAAAATCTAAAAGACTTAGAAATAAAAGTGACGACAAATATTTTAATCTTCTTTATCCGTTCTTTATAATATCGCATTTTAAAAACATCCATACCAACTAAGAAAATCACTAAAACATTGTAAAATTATTTAAAATGGGGTTTGTGAGCCCCTAGAACTTTACTAATACACAAACGATTTTTTTTAATTTTTAATGATTTTATTATACAGAGACCGCCAGAAAGTTTGAACTATATGATAAACTTTTTGTTTTTGTTTTCTGAAAAAAATATTGGTTATAAAAATCACTGCATACAGCGCAACGCACAAAACACTGCTCAAAATTTAAATAAACCATAGCGTAGATAGGTGCAAATTAACGAATATGACACAAGAGAAAACTAGCTTTATTTTTTTAAACTTAGAGAAAAATATTATTTGGAAAACTTTTTAGAATTGAAAGTTATGCCACATTTTAAAAACAGAGCCTTTACTAAAAAATTGGAAGGAAAACTTACTTCTCCAACTTACCCCGTATAAAGATTAGATCAAACTGAATTAACTGCCGTAAATTATTCCTGTTGTCTTTAAATTTTAAAAATATGGTTTGTTCTTCTTAAAGCATTTAAGTACATTTGGATCAATTTAAAAAAACAGACGTAAATTTTTGCTTTTTGTTATTCAATAAGGTCAAAACTTAAAACCCTCTTTAGATTTATGTGCCACATGATTTTTGCCTTCGCATTTTAAAATGTGTGATCATATGTTTGTATTTATTTAGGTTAATACTATTGTTTTTTATTCTTTAAACTTTTTCCTTATTACCATAATCCCAATAAAGTTTAATTTTTTAACATTGTAATAGAAAATCGTCAAAATAAATTTATATTTTTTAAAAGTTTAGCTGTTTTATATAAGACCAAAGTGACGTGCAACATGAATCTAAAGGGGCTTTTTGGCCTTATTGAACCACAAAAACGCAAAAATATCCGTTTTTCTTTTAAATTGATCTAAATGTACTTGAATGCTTTGAGAAAAACAAAGCTTGACATTTATTCAAAATTTAAGGGTAATAAGGATAATTTACGGTAGTAAATTTAGTTCGATCCAATCTCTAGACAGGGTAAGTCGGAAAAGTAAGTTTTTCTTACAATTTTTTAAAAGAAGGCTGTGTATTAAAATATGACACAACTTTTAATTCTAAACAAGTTTTCAAAAATATTTTTCTCTAAGTTAAAAAAAAAAGATAGTTGTCTTTTGTATCATATTCGTTAATTTGCACCTACCTCGTATACACTATGGTTTATTTAAATTTTAATCGGTGTTTTGTGAGTATCGCTGTATGCAGAGATTCTTATCATTTTTTTGTTTTTTTTTGAGAAATCAAAACCAACAAAGTTTTTCGAGTGGCGTAGCTGCTATGGAGTTGGAGTTGAAAGAGGATATTTTTTTCTCTTCAAATAATTAATCTGGTCGTTAGTATAAAATGAAAATAGATAAAGAAAGTTAAAAAGTAAAGAGAACCTTTTTTTGCTCTTTAAATATTTGTGTGGTTAGTATGAATGAAGATAGATATAAAAAAGTTAAAAGTAATATGGACCTTTTTTTTCCTTGCTTAAATTTTTGGGAGTCCCACTTTACTTTTTTGCTCCAGGGCCTTTGCTGCTCTAGCTACGCCACTGAGTTTTCCATATGGTTCAACATTTCTGGCGGTCACTGTATTAACGAATTTTTTATTACATGTGAAAAGGTTGGTATAAATAGTTTTAAAATGCGATTCTATAAAAATACAACATTTCGCTTAAAACAAAGTATACATGTTTTATACTGTCAAATTTGTCATTTCTATCAAAAATGAACACAGTAAATAACAATTTATATAACAATCGCTTATCCATGGAAAAAAGCATTAGTATGACATAATTTATATATCCAAATATCATTAATGCAGCCACGGTTTAAAAGCTAAAAGTAAAATAATATCCATCTCTATTTACCTCTATCATCCCTATTATTTACGTTACTTTCCCTTACACATTACATATTTTGCTGTATAAAAAATTATTTGGGAATTTAAAATAGGATTAAGTTTAAAAACGGTAAAGTTTCTGTTTTAAGCAGAGTAATTTGTTCTAAAAATATTTTTAATTTTTTAAAATGGCGTAAAACCTAAAAAAAATACATTCTATAAAATTAATAATAATAATAAATTTAAATAATTAAGAAATTAAAATTATACATTTTTAGGATCGTAGAAAAAAAACATAGTAAGCAACACATGCATAAAGTGTTTTTACTCCCGGTATTGCCACACTCGCCGGTCGTGCTGCCAAAACTTTCATTCATAAAACAAAATAACACTTGATGCATAACTACTTTTTAGGTCTGTAAAAAGAGCGTAACATAGTAGGCCAGTGAAAAAAACCATCAATATGTTACTGCCTACTTAGAGGGTTGTCTAAGCAGCCCCGATGCGATGCAAAAATCTACAGTAATGTGATGTGTGCTAAGACAGATGAGAGAAGGATGTCATGGTCGGATCTAGTAGGCTTAGGAACAGATGACGATCAGTCACACGTAACCGCGAAAGTGTGGGACATTGAAAAATCACGATGTCTGGAAATAGTCAGTAAAAATTGTTATGTCTGAGGGTTGTTTAATTTATGCAAATACAATATTTTGTTTAGTCTAGGTCTTTTAATTAATTTTTTCGGTGTTTGTTATAGGTATAATAAACGTACTCAAAATTATTCATTAATAGTTTGTTTTAAAAAGTGGTGCTTTGTTATTTTGTAAAGAAAATCCATATAAGTAGCGTTAAAATGAAATATACTACATATTTTTTTACAATATACATAATTTTTAATAGTAAAAAAGCTATTTTACTTGACGAAAATTGGTATTCTTAACAAGCAGCCAAAATCATTTTACAGAAATAATAGAGCTAAAACTTCTTAACGCTTGTTTTTTCCTTGCACTGCAAGGTTGCATCTGTTGAACGCTGTCCGATCTGGCGATAGAGGTTTTTACATTAGCCAAAGGTTTTTCTTTAGATCTAATTGAGATCCCCAATCGCAGACCGGTTTTTTTGTCATTGCCTACACCGTACTGATTAGAACCAAATATTTTAAAACCGCTCTGCATATGGTGATCCTAATTAGCTCTATCTAGGTAAAGCCTTTAGCTAGTGTAAAAATCTGCATCGCCAGGTGCAACCTTGCAGTGCAAGGAAATAACAAGCAGTAAGGAGTTTTCACTTTTTCATTTCGGTAAAAAAACTATTTTTTTTTCCAAAACAATTTATACAATTTTTTTTATTATATTATTGTTTTAAAAACCTTGCTGTTATTACTTAACAATATTTATACAGTAGCCGTGAGAAATGTTGAACCATAAGAAAAACTTTTTTGTATTTCTCATAAAATTTTAATCTTGACAAAAATTTCTGCATACATTGAAACTCACAAAACACTGATCAAAATTTAAGTAATCCATAGCGTATACGAGGTAACTGCAAATTAAGGAATATGAAGAGAAAAATAATATTAACAAAACTTTTTAGAATTAAAAGTTATGTTTTATTACTCCTTATTTTAAAAAATACTTACTTTTCCAATTTACCTTGTATAGAGATTAGATTAAACTAGTGAAACTACAATTGTCTTTGATTAAACCAAATTAACTGCCGTAAATTACTCTTATTGTCCTTAAATTTCGAAAAAATGTCTAAGCTTTGTTATTCTTAAGGTTAAGTATATTTGGATCACTTTTAAAGTAAGAGTATTTTTTTATGATTCAAAAAGGCTAAAGTTTTAAAGTCCCTTTAGAGTAATGTTCCACATTGTTTATGCCTTATAAAACATGTTTTTACTTTCTAAAAATAAAATGTTGATTTTATGATTTACTATTACAATGTTCAAAAATTGAACTTTATTGGGATTATGGTAATAAGAAAAAAGTTGAAAGAAATTAAAAAAATATTTTAGGATTATTCTAAAAATACAAAGGTATGATAAGTAAATTTAAAAATGTAAAGACGTTTTTATCAGGCAAAAATTATGTAGAACAATTATCCTAAGAGGAATTTTAAAGTTTAGCCTTATTAAACCACAAAAAAGCAAATATATAGTTTTTGTTTTTTGAAGTTATTAAAATGTACTTAAATGCTTTTGAAATAACAAAAATTTGTCATTTTTTGCAATTTAAGGGCAATAAGGATAATTTGGGGCAGTTAATTTGGTTCTATCTAATCTTTATATGGGGTAAGTTGAAAAAGTATTTTTTTTTCATTTTCTTAGTAGGAGGCTCTGCTTTTAAAATATGACATACCTTTTGATTTTAAAAGAGTTTTTCAAATAATATTTTTCTTTAAGTTTAAAAATAAAGTAGGTTTTCTTTTGTGTAATATTTGCACCTACCTCGTCTACGCTATGATTTATTTAAATTTTGATGAATGTTTTGTGAGTTCTGGTATAGGCAGAGATTTTTATCAGAAATAATTTTTTAAGAAATCAAAAATAAAAAGTTTTCCATATGGTTTATCATTTCTGGCGGTCACTGTATATATTTTTTAAATTATAAACGAGTCAACAAATAACCACCATTTTTTTAAATCAGTCTGCTTGTCCAGTAATAAACTAAGTTTTGAAAAATAGATAGACGTTCAGTCACTTAAAAAGGTTCACAGACAAGAAAAGCCACAACAAAGCGATACCGATGCGTTACCATGTTTTCATGCGAGCATTTTTTGTCTAATATCTACCTATTAGCGTTCTACACGCGTTAGACCTGCTTTTTTCCACGCATTGCCTATGAATCTTTTAAATTGGCTGAACGTTCATACTATACAATCACTCGACCTCTTGTATTATGAAGTTCACCACTTTTTATAGTGCCAGAACACTTTTTAACACAAATGTTACATTTATAAATTTTATTTAAAAATGAACTTATTAAAGTAGATTTTTAATAAAATGTAGAATTATAAAACCAAAAAAGTAAAAATAAAAGAGCGATTAATATTCATTTCCGCATAGAGTTATCTAAATTGATTCCCTAAATACAATTTCCGCCAAAGTCAAAAACGTTTTAACCGCTCTTTAAAATTTTAAATTACCTCACTCGGATAATACTTAAATTCCACGTCAGATCTCCTCGTCTCATCTACATATGTTCTAGTCAGCTTCGTTTTGTTTCTGAAAAGGACTTATTACGAATGCAAAATTTTCCATTCATATTCAAAATTTTATATCCCACTTCTGTTACTAATTTATTCAGTCGTTCTTACAATGTTGCCATTTTTTTATCCTAATAATGTATATTATATAACCAAGATTAAACGATAATACATGAGCATTTGGTTTGGGTGATTTTTTTAAGGATTCTGTAATTATATTCGTATACTTAATTTTGTTATTTTTTTGTATGTTAAAACTTTTAATACTTGGTAAGAATAGTGAATATTTTTCTATGATTGATTGCTTTTATTTATATCTATCTTTAGTCATATCTATAATCCCGACTTTATCTTAAGCTTTAGCCCTTATTTTAGCTCTAACTCTGGCTCTAATTTTTGCTCTTGCTATACCTTAAGCCTTAGCCTTAGTCTGAAATTTAGCTTTGGCTTTAGCATTATCTTTAGCTATAACTATAGCTTAAGCTTAAGCTTTAGCCTTGGGTTTGGCCTTAACTTTGACTTTAGCTTTAGCGTTTATTTAAGAAAAGTTTTCCTTTTGTTGCAGTTTATTCTTAATCCAATGTTTAGTCGAGATCGAAATTTTTGCTGGTAAAAAGCAAATTAAAATTAAAAATATTATTGGGTAAGATAATAAAATAAAAAAAAACGGAAAATATATTTTTGAACCACTTAATTAGGATTTTTTCCTATTAGATAATTATGGGTTCTAGAAGATTAACTTAACCAAATTTGTAATTTAAAAAAATGTCCGTTTAGTGAAAAAAGTATTGCCTTTGACATACTTCCAAATTGGCAAGTTGGATGTTAAGGTAGAACAAAAGAAAGTACCCGCATATTTTTTGTAAATGCATAAATAAATAAGTTATTTTAAAACATTTAAAAAATACAAGATGGCGGCCAATTTTTATAGTTGAAATCGTGCGATCGTGATTTTTAGTATGTTAGTCTAGGTACTCTTTTATACACATTAAAGAAAGAATAGCTTGTCTCTATTTTTTTCTCCTTATCCTATTTTAAACCGGTATGTTTTCTGTACTAAAAGTAACAACATTTTCGAAAAAAGGATACAATCCGGCATCACCGCATCTCAGTCAATCTCCAGGATCCCGCTTCTTTTATTTCTTGTTATATCTCTTTAAGGAAATCGGGCTAATTCCTCTTCCTTGTATATTTTAATAACTAAATCCAAATCAAAATATAATTTCAGATTGCTTTTGGTCCAATTTGGAGACTGCCGTGTTAGGATTAAACACTAAATCCTCCGAATTAAATGTCTTTTTGGGAAAAATAAGATAAGGGTAGACGTCTTATACTTACAAATATTTATAAGAAAACTGTTGCTGTTGCTTATTTTTATTGTATTTAAAACAACATAAAGAATAAAATGGATATTTTTAAGTAATTAAAACTTGATTTTTCAAACTCTTTAAAACGAATACTTAAACAATTAAGAAAATATATCATTTTGACTAATTTTTATTCTAACATAACTACGTTTAGTTAATTCTTTTTTAATTTATAAAACAATATATTTTACAGTTTTCATGTTATTTTGGCCCTAAATTACAACTTCTTAGTGAAATTACCATTAACTAGTTGGAAAAAAATTGCAAAAATCCAATCCAATGTTTTTCGACTGATGGCAATATACTTAGATTAAATTTCTTGCTCGTCTGCTTTTATTATTTGATGTGAGCATTTTTTAAAGTGAAGATAAAGTCGATTGAGGTACTTTGTATTTAAATTATTGGTAAGTTAAAAAATATATTAGGTAAAAAAGTCTTTAATTTTTATTTATATATACAGGGTGTCTCTGAAAACCCTAATAAATTTTTTAAGTCTTAATAGTTACATACAAAGTCGTTTAAAAAGTTATTTTGTTTTTAATTTGTTTAAGATACCGCAGGTGGCGCCACCTAAGGTTACCAATCAAATTGATAGCAAATTTTTATTTTTACCTTCCAAAATACTTCTAGCCAAATATTGTGACAATATACCTACTATTACCAAAATTATTCATAAAAAAACTAAAAACAGAATACATGTGTAACACCCTGTATCTCCGAAATCATCCAGTTAGTCCAAACGTGGGTTGGGTTGGATCGTCATATTTTAGTCTCAGAAATGTGCAGTATCTTTTTTGCACCATTTAGAGACACCCAGTATATAAAAATAAGGTTTTTGTTTTTATACACTATGTTTCTCATAAAGTCAGTTTACTTTTATGCATGAGGAACCCTTTAGACTAACTAAAAAGAATAAGCAGCAGTTCATCTGTTCCCGATGCTTAAATTAGTAATACATATTTTGTTTTTGTATTTTTTAAGAATTTTTGAATAAAAGGTTAACATTTAAAAAATATATATTGTTATAAAAAATTAAAGTTATTTTTCCTTCTTAACTTTTTTTATTTTTTTTTAACAAGGGGTCTTATTATGAACAGTTGGTGTTTTGACATTTCCTAATATTAGTACTTAAAGATATTTATAAAAATTTAAACATTTCGCTTTAGCTTTTACTATAAAAAGACTTAGGCCTTAAAATTTTTATATAATTTACAGCTAGCCACGGCGCCATTTTTTAAATCACCTGTATAATTCATTAAATATTATTTTAGTACATTTAAAGCTGCTATTTTTATTAGGCACATTTGCCCTCTTTCAATGGTTTAGCATCGGTCCCAAGTGAAAATTTGGCAAAAATATAATATTTCTGTATATTGTCTTTATTACTTAATACTTAGTATTTATATATTTCTTTATAATAAATATTGCAAAATAAGCACAAGATAATGGTTTGAGTGTTACACTTATTTCGAAAAAGAACAACATTCTTTAATTTTGTGATTTAGGGCATGTTAATTCTTAAAATTTGCAGATCGTCATTTTTATTTCATTAATTTTTTAACATTCTATAGAAATTATTTTAGGTTTTTTATTTGTGTTTTTGTCTTAATCTAAACAAGGCACGGTCTCCTTTATTTTAAGATTTTCGTATTAGTTTTAATTGGAAAAACCGGCAAAAATGCACTAGTTTTCAATAATTCCCTGTAAATTTTTTAACAATTGTAATTAATGTATAATCATTCAGTTTTTACAGCCATAAGTAAAAAAATATATCAAAATTGTAGACTTAGGAGACTTTTGATTTTGGTCAAAAATATGAGTTGTTTATTTTACACTTTGTTTAACGTAGTATCTTTTCTAAAAGCAAATCAACAATACTCTTAACAAAAGTATCTATGCTTTTAAAACAGTAAATCTACTTTTTTATATAGTACCATACGATGTCAAAATTAGTTTGTGTTAAAGAAAAGCAAGTCGGTATAAAAGCGTTGTACCTACTAAAATCGTCTATTCTGGGGAACAAAAACAACAGGTAATACTCTTTGTTGAATTAAACAAGTCCGAATGCCGGGCAAGATAACATTTTTTAAATGGGAAAAACAAACCTTTGTGTAAAGCTATTAAAAATGGTGAAAGCAAAAAAATGTATTATTATTGGTCATTCACATTTGTTGTATTCCATTTAAAATGTGTTAAAAAATCATTTCTAAGTTCTTTTTTAGACTACAATTATTAACCTAAGAAAAAGAGACATGGTCATCAGTTTTGTCTTACTTTCAAATTATTCCCTCTTTTTTAAACGAGGCGATTAAAAAAATGTTGATTGCCGACTTTACTTCCATGACGCCTTTGGCTATTTCTAAGCTAAATTCTACTTTACAGCAACTGCAGAATAGTCTGTTTTCCAGATGGTAGAGGAGCTCAAGAGTGGATTTCGGGATTTACTACAGCGCGTCAGATTAATATACCGGAAGATACCATCTACCCGGTTAAGTACCTCCACCAAATATGAGCCCCGTATACAGGGCCGATCGTAAAAAACAAAAATATATTCATCAGAAATTTTCAACAGTGTGTGTTCCACTAATTTGACAATTTGAGTGTGACGTAAAGAAAGCGTAGGGCTACGAAGTTGTAAATAAAAAACGTCATTTAGACATTCTCGAGCATGGTTATTTTGTTTTTGAAGAAAATAAAATAAGGATAAGGAAAAAATACGATCCGAACGATTTGTTAAGAGCCAGGAAAGTATGGGGAATCATGGAGAACTATTGGGAATTATTGGAAATTATGGAAATTATTGGGAATTAAGGTAAAGTATGGGAAATTATAAAAAGTATAGAAAAGGGTGGGAAAGTATTGGAAAGTATGGGAAACTATTGGAAAGTATGGGGCAGTATGGGGAATTATAAGGAAGTATCGGGAAGTATGGGAAAATATGAGGAAGTATTAGAAAGTATTGAAAAGTATGGGAGTATTGGGATAAGTATGGGGAAGTATTGGAAAGTATGGGAATTGTTGAGAATTAAGGTAGAGTATGGGAAATTATAAAAAAGTATAGGAAAGGAGGTGACAAAGTATTGGGAAGTATGGAAAAAGTATTGGAAAGTATGGGGCAGTATGGGGAATTATAAGGAAGTATCGGAAAGTATGGGAAAAATATGAGGAAGTATTAGAAAGTATTGAAAAGTATTGGGAAGTATGAGAAAGTATGGGGAAGTATGGGGCAGTATCGGAGATTATGAGGAAGTATGGGGAAGTATGAGAAAGTATGGGAAGTATTGAAAAGTATGGGGAAGTATTGAGAACTATAAGAAAGTATGGGGAAGTATGGGGAGGTATTGGGAAGTGAAGGAAAGTATTGGAAAGTATGGGGAAGAATTGGAAAATATGAGGAAGTATGGGAAAGTATTGGGAAATATGGTAAAGTATGGGGAAGTATTGGAAAGTATTAGGAAGTATGGGAAAATATTAGGAGTATTTTTTTGATATATTTAAAAATCTTTAGCTGTTTCCTTCTTCGATAAAAAGTATTTATTATATACCATTTTGTTCTTCTTACCATCTAAGCTTTGCAACCCAATATGTCTCTGTGACGCTCGAGTAAAACCCCATTTAGCATCGTGGGCTCCCCTACTAACAAGAACGATGTGGCAAATGGTAACAGAAACTTTAATGCGTAGTCCTGATAGCCTAAACCTGAAAAACTTAACTTCAAAATTCAAACAGTTTGTCCCTATCGCATGATCCTCTGTTGAAGGTGGCTCTTACAAATTCGATGGCCACATTTAGGATCTCGGAAACAGTAAGCGATACGGGGTTGGTTAAATTGGGGCAAAGTTGCGCTTATTTATCCATTACAATATTTTGTTTTAATTTTTTTTTTAATTTGCAGCCGTTCCGGAATTATCTGGAAAAACCAAAATTTCGCGAAACTGTTTTTATTTTTTCCTACTTTATTTTAAGGGACATTTTTTAAAAAAATGTTACATTGTTATTGCCACTTTTTCCGTTATATAAAATAATGTCATGAAATTTAAGCTCCGATGTTGTGGCTTATCCAAGACGATCATCAACTTTTTTGTTTTAAATGTATGTAAATTGCAAAAATTCTTGTAGCTTATAAGTTAAAATATAAAAATTTAATAAAAAATAAGAATTTTAATGAGTAGTAATGGAAAAATGGATGGATACCCATCTTTAAATAGAAATTTTCCGGAACGTTGGGGATATAATCGTAATTTTTATTGGAGAAATAGTGAATGACGGTTCTTTTTTCGAAACGTCGCATATTTGTAAAGTGTGATATGTCGTTGAATTTAGAATAAGGATAAGAATTTATTAAGTTTAAATCCAAATTAGCCGAAAACAAAGTTGATAATGGCGCTCAAAGACGAAACGTCAGATCTTTAATTTAATGATATCATTTTATTTAACGAAAATAATCTGTGACAAATATATTTTTAAGTAAAGTGAGAAAAAATAAAAACTCTTTTGCAAAATGTTGTTTTTTTATAATTCTGGAACGGCTGTAAATTTTAAAACGAAATATTGTTAAGCATAAAAAGCGCGCAACTTTGCCTCAATATATTAAACTTAAATTTTTAACAGTCTGTATATTGGTCGAAATTATAAAAAAAATACTTTTTAGGTGTTTGCTAAATGATAAATTAGTTAATTAATAATATGTTAAAGAATAATAATATAATTCCTATTTACTTTTCTGGTAGAATACCTTGACTCGATGAACACGTGTTGCCCCAACAAAGCACAGTTTAAAAAGCCCTGGCACCTTAAAAAAAATCTCTTAAATCAAAAAATTGCTGTTAATGCTGTAAGGGCGTGTGCTTAATTTCATAAACATATTTAGGAAGTTAGAAGACTTACGTAGGATTATTTAAAGCTGCCTTGTTAAAATTACTTAAGAATTCTCTCCCTTGAATATCAGCACACTAATAATGAGTCGTAATAAAAAAAAATTATGCATACTCATCTTTAAATGGAAATTTCTATTCTGTTTATAAAAAATACAATAATAAACAAATATCGTAATAACTACGAGGGCGGTCCGATAAGTACTTAGCCTCACTGCCAGATGGCGCTACTATCGCAAGAGAAATTTACTATCGTATAGAACATTTTCGTAGACGGCTATTGTCAAAATTTCAATCGAATCGGACTTGTTATTTTGTTTTCACAGCGTGTGGAAGCAGACGTGTACCCGGATTTTAGAAAAATGGAAAAAGAACAATATCGGTCGGTGATTCGATTCTTGTTAAGGAAGGAAAATCGCGCAATGAAATCAAAGAACGCTTAGATGCTGTGTACGGTGACTCTTCTCCTTCGATGGCGACCGTCAAAAATTGGTTAAACGACTTTCAACGTGGCCGCACATCGGTTTTTGATGAGCCACGCTCAAGTGCTACAAAATTGGCTACCACGGAGGATAATGTAACGAAAATCCACGATCTCGTATTGCCAGACCGTCGATTGGAGATGCGCGAGATTGCTGAGACAGTAGGCATCTCAAAAGACCGCGGGGGTTATATTCTGCATGAAATTTTGGGCATGAGAAAGCTAACGGCACGATGGGTGCCGCGTTTGCTCACTCCGGATAACAAGCGCAACCGTGAGACCACTTCAGAGCAGTGTTTGACGTTTTAAGCGCAATCCGAAGGAGTTTCTGAGTCGTTTCTTGACCGTTGACAAAACGTGGATTCACTGGTACACACCAGAGACCAAGGAATGGCGATGACTGTCCGATCGGCCGGAAAGGTGATGGCCACGGTTTTCTGGGACTCACAAGGTGTGATCTACATCGACTACCTGGAGAAGGGCAAAACGGTCACAGGGCTTCACTATGACGAATTAACGGCCCCATTTGGCAAAGAAAAAAGTGCTTTTTCACCATGATAACGCATCGGCTTACACCTCCACCATCGCCACGGCCAAATTGGTCGAACTGGGCTACGAACTCCTACCTCATCCACCGTATTCTCCCGATTTGGCCCCGTGCGACTACTTTTTATTTCCAAACTTGAAGAAGTCACTCGCCGGGCAGAAATTTGAGTCGAATGAGGAGGTCATCGCTGCCACGGAAGTCTATTTTGCAGACGGGTTAAAAAGTTGGAGTATCGCTGGGTCAAGTGTATCGAGGTAAAAGAAGACTATGTTGAAAAATAAATCGCCACTTTTCCAAAATTTTCGTTTTTCTTTTGTAGGCTAAGTACTTATCGGACCGCCCTCGTATGCTAAATAGTTAAAATATAGACCCAATAATATTCCCTGTATAAATAGCATTCTATAAGATAACACCCTTGTTTTCAGCTATTCGTTTCTGTCCGGTATGTTGGGAACGTCCCAAAAGAGCCAGTCGTCTTCATCAGGTTGTCTGGTGTATTAGCGATGGTCTCGGTCCCTGTTGTATCTTGGTCCCCGACATTCACTCCATCAGCATTTGCAGAGACACTCGAGCGCGGGGACAAATCTAACATTACGACAACACGCAAATGTATAGTTACGTATCAGATAGTGAGGATATATTAACAAAAAGGTCGTCAAATAGCACTTATTTTGACCTTTTAAACCAGGCTTTCACTGTAAATAAAGGGGTTAGATGTACGAGGTGATTGCCATGTTTATGCTCAAAACCCTTTAGGCGGTTGCACCAATTGACTTTTTTATGTACAAAATAAATAAAAGAATTCAATGGTCTGGTTAGTTCTGGTTTAACTTTTGTGTAAAAATCCATATTTTTTTGTCGTAAATCAATTTTTAGTCGAAAACGTTTCGTTACCGAGTTATTCATCATCAAAGTTAAGCCTAAAACTAACTTTATTTTTAGTATATTCCCCCTTCTTTTTACGTACAATTCTTAATTTTAAACTAAAGTGGCACATAAAATTTAATTTTCATCTATAAAAACTCTGTTTTTTACGTATTTTACACTTTTTTAATTAAATTAAATAGCTACACATTAAATCCTTTTTAATCAAATAAAGATATGGTGGAGGCGGTGGAGCAATGTATGCACCGTTGTAGCGTTTCTCCTTCCTAATTTATTTGATAAAAGCTGTGAAATAAAATATAAAAAAACATGGTTTTATGAGGTATATCAAATATTGTGGGCCACTTTAGCTTTAAATTCAAGAATTGTGTGCAAAAAAAGGTAAAAACTAGTGATAATGAAATTAGTTTTATTTTTAACTTTATTGATGAATATCTTGGAAACGAAACGTTTCCGACTAAAAATTCTTTTCGATTCTTGATCCGCGCTCCAAAAAACCACCGTAACAAAATTTGGTAGACATCGAAGTTAACAAGACAACTACCCTTTTAAAATATTAATGGTATCAAAAATTATATATAAAAAAGTTATTAAGTTTTGTACAACACGAAATTGAAAAAATCTCCAAATTCGTTACGCTTGTTGCGTAAAAGCTAAAAAAGACGGCAAGAGAAACTGTTTTGCATTTAATTTTTTAGATTTTTTAAATTTAACTACATTTTATACTATGGTAAGATGTAAAGTTAAATTTTATTAAAATCGGTGTTATTCCTTCTTCATGATAATTTTTTAATCCGAATATGTTTAAAATTGGACAACTTTGCAAAGTAAGTAAAGTCCATAAGATAAAACACAGCCAATAAACTTTTTGTTACCTGCACGTGAAATCTTTAACTCTTTAATATTAAAAAAAAATAGGATTATTTAATTACCCTTAGCAAGTCGATGTGATAGCCAGAGGGACCAAGGCGCCGAAACACACTTTACCGTGTCCTACGCAATCGCAGACTTGCGGACCACAACCAGTGGAATAATATGGATGAAAACGACCTTTCCTGGTTGGGGGCCCGGTCTTGGGTTGTCGTGAATAGGACATCCGTGGTTCGGAACTCACGTTAAGCTGTAGGTACCGTCTGGCTGACATTACCCAGATGTAAAACAATAAGCCATGCTCCTTTAATGCAGGGATTTCCCAGCCCCTCTTCAATGTACCATCTACCCTTAGCAGTGCTCTAAGTTATCCAACATTTAACAAAAAAAAAATACATTGTAATAATATTAAGACAATTTAAAAGACACAAAAACCCTAAAATTTTAAATATATTTAAAAAATTTAAGGGCAAATTTTAAGCGTTCAACTATATAAAAAGCACTGATCATATACCTAGAAGTTATAAAAATATAATTTAATCTTTTTTAGGTTGTGAAAAATAAAACCTGTAAATTAAATTGTATTTTTAAAACTACACAACATTAAAATGTGTTGACTATAGACATTTTAAATATTTAAAGAAAATTTCAAAAGAATGAAAGTAAAAAAGCCTATATGCTAACCGTAGTTAATAATTTCCACCAGAAAGACCAATTCCATAGAAGTCACAAAATGGTAAATATTCTTAAAGTTGCGACATTCAAACAAGTTTATTTGAAAAAACGATATGCTTTCCTTTTATTTGTGCTGCACACATGTAGAGTCAATTGGCTCATTGGTCACGTGATCTATGGTCAACGTTTTCCACTACATTTATCTTACAGCATGGGTAATGTGTTTATTGGAAGGTTTGAACAAAATTTGTTGTGTGAAAGTAAAGGTATTTAGGAATTGAGATTGTTTTAAGATTATTATTATCAATCACGTCAAACAATTTGATATTATTCGTTTTTGAAAAAATACATTAAAAAAGTAAAAGTTTTCTTGTATCACATTTCACATTCCAATTTGGCCATTTGGTTAGTTGTAAAAATAAATAATATTTCTTAGAACTAAAAATTAATATTTGCCTAAATAATGCATTTAAAGTCAAAATTTTTTAAGCGGGCCACTAAAAATCAAATTTTTGATTTTAATCTCTTAACATATTTTGATAGCTTTATAGGTAAAGAGTAATACCCAAAACGGTTTTTGAAATTTAAAATTTTTCAAAACTTTAGTAATGATAAAAATTTCGAATGCTTTTTTTCTAAATCACAGTATATTAGCGAATAATTAATTTTAATAAAAATTAGTTTTTGTGCTAAAAAATGGTAAAAAAGAAAAACAAAATAATTTACCTATATAAAAATTGTTTAAAAATATTTCGTTTTATTAAAATCAACTGGTAACTTAGCTTACTTCTCGGTGTTGTGGAAGATTTTTTTCAATAAAAGTTTTTATTAGCCTATTATCTAAATGATGGAAAAAAAATGTTGGTGTTTTCTTATCAGAAAAAAATATATAAGCGCTTTAATGCCTTAGATACCCGTTTAATTTAGCCGTTTTAAAAATTAAATGTACTAAGCAACAATAACAAGGCGGACGCGCTTCACTGAGCACTTTTCTAATAATAGATCAATTTTATTATTATTAAATAATTTTATTTAAAGAAAATCATCTAAAAGGTTTATTATAAAACCAATTATTTATACCCAATTATTTTTACGTAAATTATTTTTTTGTTCTGCTTCTCTACTATTTATTAGCACACAAATCAATTTTTATTGAAATCCAGTAATTATTCGCAAATATATTGTAATTAAAAAAAAATACTCTTCACTCAATTTTTTTTTTGAAATAAGGTTTTATAAAAACTGTTGTGAGGTAGGTGATTTCTTTTAAGAACATTTTTAGTAGCTCGTTTAAGAAATGTTTGCTCTTTCGGCATTCGTAGGTACTTAATTAAAAAAATTAAAAAGTCTTATTCAAGATCACCATTTATATATTTGTTTGTTTTCCTTTGCATTGCAAAACTTAAAAAAATGCAGAAGCTTCGTCTTAGTCGGTAATATTCATTATAAATAGCATTATTACTTTTCACAGATTTATTAGAAAAAAACAAAGCAATATTACTTAAAGAAAAGGTATTAAGCCGCAATATAAATAATATATTAAAAAATGTAGAAAAAACAAAATCCAGAACAGAATACTTATTTACAATGTCAGATTTTTTGATGCATTACAGTTTGTCAAGCAAGAATTTCGAAATATTTATACTTTAAAAATAAACCTTAAATAAGTTACATATTTTTAAACAAAATAAAATACATTTACAATTATAAATAAAATTAATAAAGGAAATAAATTTATTTAAATTTAGAATTTTAAAAATTATTTTTTTTTTTTTTTATTCTTTGGATTTTGGAAATCTCCAATAATTTAAAATATTTAAGTAAGGTCATAATAAATGTTTTTCAGGATTTAAGCTTATACCAGAAGTAAACGTTTCTAAAATAATGCATTACAGGTCCCATGTATCATAGGGTTTTTGGAACTCCCCAGAGTGCAGTTGGTCACTTACAGCTTTCAAATTTTATTCACTTTTACTTTTTCTTACCCTAATGTTTTTCTATTTTTATGTGTGTGGCTTAGTAAACGTATAGGCGTTGGTACAGCTGGGAATATTTTCCAACAAACTATAAATCTTGAAATATATGAGAAACAAGGGTTCCTTAAAGGTTTCGGAGAAAGCTTACAAAAATGTTTTTAATTTACCCATTTAATATGTAACAATGTAACAATTTTCGATTTGTGATCTATCCAATATTACTAAAAAGATTGTTTAACTTTTTTCTAGAATTCTTTAAAAACTTAATTCTACCCTTGGCAGAATTTAACTAAAATATATAAATATTTTATTACTTATTTTAAAATATTAAATCACCTAAGTAATAGAGTGCCGGAAGTGTCAAATAATTAGATGTTTAAACCATCCTCCCCTGTTTCATTAACGTTGTCCAAACACTGAAATATGCAGTTTTTGCATTTCACCGCACCTTTTGACAACTTGCAAGTGCCACCACATACGGTATTTTTTAAATTTATTGTTTAATATTATAGTTTTAATTAATTATTAAACAAAAATTAAACTTAAAGGCTCATTTGATACCTACGAAAATTTTGTCGAAGTATTTATGGGTATTTAAAAGAAAAATGTATAAAAAAAGAAGCCAGGAGTATTTTGACGAAAAGAAAAAAAACTAATCGTTTTATAGAAACAAAACTTAATTATTACCAATTTAAGAAATTATAAACTTAAAATCTGCAGGAAAAGAAAGAAAACAAGTTAAAGGAGAATGATGATAAAGTCCAAGACAAGAAAATGTCTCTTTTATACAGATAACAATATAGGGGATATTAATTTACCATTGGCCATAAGAAAAGAGGTAGACCAAAAGGTCAAGCTAAAACCATAAATGGATTAAGTGCAAAAAAAGAAAAACAATAAATAGGATTTTAAAAAAATTGTATTACTATGTTTTGTATGTAGTTTTATTTCCTATCTGTATAACTTACTTACCCCTAAGTATTTTTCTTTAGATATGCAAAGAACGAAAAAAATCTAACTAAAAACACACTTTTGTCGTATCCCGCATATCTCTAAAGATATTATAGTTTTTATGACAAATATGGAAAATAAAAAATTAATCCAACAAAATAATAATTTTATTTCTTATATATTATGACTTAAAAAAAAGAAGGTACATTAAGCTTTCGAATACCTGCACATTCGACAGAAGCTTCGTTGGTGTCAAACGTGCCAAAAAATAAATCTACATATTATTATAATATTTAAATTAAACAGTTTTTGCCAAGGCGCTAAAGTTTAAGAGGGACCACTCTCTATTTAAATTTTTAAAGATAAAAATTAAACCATTCTTATAAATAGTGTAATTAAGAAAAATATTAATGCAATAAACTGCCGTTATATGAAATTTGGAATAGTATTATGTAGCCACCAAAAGTTATGGTATATAGAAATGCATTAACTAAAAAGGTTTTTTAACCGAAAATGATCTTTGCATTTAATTAGTTAACCAGTTGTTTGTTAATACAGGATCTTTCAGGATAGGTGTTACAAAAGGACAAATGGATCAAAAATATTTGAATTTTAAAACGAAATTTTGGTCCAAAACTAATAAATACAAAAGTGTACTTCAATTGGTATTATACAGGGTGAGTTATAACCACAAATATGAAAAATACCCAGAAACTAACTACTTTTATTTTTTTAATAAAACAAAATTGTATAAGTAAATGTTGTAGATAATGGAGTTTTATGTCAAAATTTGAAGTTGAAGCAAAGGAGTAAAAAATGTAAATGTTAAGAGGAAGAAAAATTTTAAAAAATAATAATTTTAAATAATATTTTATTAATCAATGCTTTAAGCCCAGTATCTTAAAAACTGGTAATGCATAATGTCAAAAATTGTCTAATATATATTTTTTTTACTTAAATTCTTTAACTTTAAATTTTGACATTAACTTTTACAATTTTGTCCTATTTTTAAAAATAAAGGTACTTTAATCTTAGTAATTTTTAGTAATTTTACTTATAACTAGCTTTGTATATTACCAATCAAATGTAAAATTTTGTATTTATTAGTTTTGGATCATGCAACCAGTTTTTTCAGAAATATGTCTAAAAATTCCAAAACTGTTGATCCATTTGTCCTCTTGTAACACCTGTCCTGAGACACACTGTATATTAAATGTGCATACTAAAATTATAAATAACATCTTTCATAGCAGCCAAAACAGAAATCGTTGACACTCGGTATATTTAAACCGGAAAAATAACTTTAAAGTCCTTAAAATTTCATTTTATTGACTTGATTTTGTGTTTGTCATAATGAACTTTAAAGCTATTCACCGCGGGCTAGACATGCAAATTCATATCAAAACGCATTGTTTGCATTTGTATCGAACCCATGTTCAAAGCAATCCATTCACTAAGTACCGCGATAAAAACAATACCTAATTCAAAAAACCGAATACTAAACACAAAAAACGGTTTTAACTATATTTTTTAGCTTCGTTTTTTTAAACAATTGTATTTAAAATTATATCTAATAATAAACGACCAACTAAGGTTAAAGCTTTATGTATAAAATAACAAATGACACTTTGTATGTATTTTATTTTAAATATTGTATCAAGAAAATTTTCGAAATTTAATTACTATAAGAATAAGTTTTTGCCGGTTAAATTTTAAAATTAAAACATAAAATGTTGTGTTCAGTATACAGTGTGTCCAAGATAAGGATCCTAAGCATGGGAGTCTCAGTACCTATTGGAGATACAGCTTAGGTTAAATTAGGAAAAAGTTGTGTTTTTAAAGCTTATTTACATGCCGTTTAAAAACTTGACAAATTTTTATGGCCTGCTAAGATATTTGGCAAAAACGAAAATTTGACTATATCGATTTAATTTTTTTCTGACTTTATTTGAAGAGATATAAAAAAAAACTAATAACACTTTTCATTGGCACTTTTTAGCTACTACATAATGGTATTTTTAGATTTTATACCCGACGTTTCGTTTTCAAGAAACCATTATCAACTTTTTTTTATGGCTCGAAAAAAGTACCCCTGTATCTGATCCCATTTTTTACAAATTCAACGATGTATCACATGTCATATTTTAATTTTCAGTTAAAAAAATTGCATTTTTTCTATTATTTTTAAGTTATTTTTAAGTAGGCCTTGCAAACAAATGCTTGGACGTTAATACCTGTTACCGTATCTGTAACATAATTTATTATCATTATAAAATAGTATTTGTCCTTATTACTCTGCTTGTCAAGTTGTTGTTTTTAGAGCAACTGCTCTTATTGTTACTGTTGTCTCTATTATTGTTTATTGGTGAATAGCTAATATCTTATTGTATTATTACGGTCGAATATGCAGGATGGCTATTATAGCCATGAAGATAGGTTTGACATGCTAACATGCTACATTTTGAGCTGCAAAAATAAATGAAGTTATCATTTCTGCAGTTAATGAATTCTGGCAAATACATGGACCTGGTATTTTAGTTCCTAAAATTCCACACCACATATTAAACTCAAAACGTTCTTGATGTTTCGATATTTTGTAACACGCGGATTTTGTTGAGCCTAGTAATGCGTATTGCGTATAAAGACAACAGTAACAATAGGTACAATTGCTCTAAAAACAACAACTTGATAAACAGGGTAATAACGACAAATACTATTTTATAATGATAAGTAATTATGTTGAAGATACGGTAACAGGTATTAACGTCCCAGCATTTGTTTGCAAAGGCTACTTAAAAATAACTTAAAAAAAATAGAAAAATGCAATTTTTCTTTTAACTAAAAATTAAAATATGATATGTGATACATCGTTGAATTTGTAATAAAAACTGGGATCAGATAGAGGGTGTACTTTTTTCGAGCCATATAAAAAATAAAGTTGATGATGGTTGCTTGAAAACGAAACGTCGGGTATAAAATCTAAAAATACCATCATGTAGTAGCTAAAAAGTGCCAATGAAAAAGTATTATTAGTTTTTTTATATCTCTTCAAATAAAGTCAGAAAAAAATAAAATCGATATAGTCAAATTTTCGGTTTTGCCAAATATCTCAGCAGGCCATGAAAATTTTTCAAGTTTGTAAACGGCATGTAAATAAGCTTTAAAAAACACAACTTTTTTCTAATTTACCCTAAGCTGTATCTCCAATAGGTACTGAGATTCTCATGCTTAGGATCCTTATCTTGGACACACTATATACATATTATACATGACAATACAAACCAATCAAAGATACATCTTCAATAAGTTAAAAATACGTCTTTTCATTTTTTTTTAGATACAATTTTTATTTCAACATTTTTAAAGATCTGCTATTTTTTTAAATGTTAATTTTAAACTCCCAAACATCTGTTATATTTCTTTTCTGTAACTGTACGGTAAGTAAAGTTACATGCACTCTTTATACTGAGGAAGACAAATCCTGAAAAAAATGTTAAAAAAACTACACCATATTGTTGATTATTATTTTTAACATTTTTTTTACAATAAGATCACGTTTTTTTCTCGTAGCCAAGCGCTAGACTTTACTTACTTGGAAATTTTGCATTTTTCCAAGCTTTCGCATGCTGAATTTATGTTCTGTGACTTTACACTTGATTTTTGACTTCTGTATTGACAAATATGGAATTTAAAACTATAAATTTGTTATTGCTATTTTGACCTTACATATTAATTTTATTTTTTTACAATTTTGATTGTTATTTTACATTTAAAATATCGCTGGTTCAGATTTTGTTATCAGATTTTAAAATGGCTAGATTTAAAATGTTAGACTTGTGAATAAAATAGTGTATATTTTTATTTTAAATAAAAATGTGAAACCAACTTGACAAATACTTTAAAAAATAAAATTTATCCCAACTAATACGACAACAAATAATTTTTTGAAAAGGTCACATACCCTTTTGTTAAGTTTTATGGTTAAAAAATTATATTCGCTTTTAAAAATACAGTGTTTAAATATTTGTTTTAAAATGTTGGTAGGTTTAAAACTATTAATAGTAGCTGTCGTATTAAAAGGTTCATATAAATGTTGTGTTGACTTTGAAAATAATCGACAACCATTAACTTCCACGTCAATGGATATTTTCCGCTTTTACCCAATAATGGTAGGTAGAGAGTTTTTGCTATTCGTGTTTATAAAACCACACATTTTAGTCCGTCTGTATCTACCTATATGCATCACAGAAAAACAAACGTTTTTTTTTAGGCGAAACATTTTAAAACAATTTAACACATATTATACCGGGTGTCGACAAATCTATTAGATAAGCCATAACTTCTACAGTATTACACATATCGTAATGAAACGCGAGTTTTCGCATGTTTCTTACCTTTCGGTTACTTTTGGGATAACCAGAAATGAGTACAATTTTAAATTTTTAAATGGAACACCAAGTATATTTTAGCCCTGTTGGACTCCCAAAACAATTCTAAATAGGAAATTACCATTTTTAAAAGTTTTCTTGCCTATATTATTTTTTAGGAGCCATTTGTGATATTACATCTACATATGTATGTAGGTGGCCATGATCCTTTATTTATATTCCTATTTTTATTCTAATAGCTAAAAAGTGGTATCATCAGTAAAAAAATCTTTCTTTTGAAAAGTGCTGGTCTAAAGGGGTTGTCTTTGAAAAATAATAGTGAGATAAATTTGCCAACTTGTTTTATTTCTATCTTTTATGCTAGTCACTAAAGCTTTGCGATTGAATTTTTTAACATTACCTGGGATCCTTATATTCATTTGAGCCCAATCATGGCCATCTAGATGCAGTATAAAAAATAGCTTTAAAAAGAACGACTAAATTTTTTTAGAATGTTACATTTTCATTTAAAATTGTTTCAGGAATCCAAAAATAATAAAATATACAGGGTGTTTGTTATTTTTTTAATTTACAATTAAAGCGACTTTCCGTTAAACAGAAAGGGATTAGAAAGTAAAAAATATGCGAAAACTCTCCTCTTCTGATACCATTTACCTATGCCAAGTCTCATTTTAATAGGTTTAATACTTCAGGAGTTATTACTTGTCCAGTAAATTTGTTAACTCATGGTATAAGGTGTTTAAAAATTGACTAAAAATATTTTAAATGCGTATTTTTAGAATCAAAATAAGACTTTTTTCCATAAATTTGGATCTAAAAATGCATCTTCTTTAAGCTACAGCCATCACAAGTTAAGGAAAAAATCGATTGAAAAATTAAGCCCGCAAAAAAAATAAATATTTGATCTTCTACATTTTTGTATACAACAAACGGTTTTTAAAATAATTGCCTTTAAATAAAAGTTGAAGATAAGGTAGTGGGCTGTTAATGCGTATTTTAGTGTAAAATATGTTTTTCAAAAAAAAAAACAAAATTAGGATTTACTTTTTATTATTTAATTTACTTTGTTGTTTTATGGGAAAAGCGAAACTTATAATGGTTATAGATAAGTCGAACGGGGTGCATTTAGGGATATATGTTTATAATAGCTTTAAAGTATTAAAAGTAAAACATATTTACTTAATTTGAAAACATCCAGTATATTAAAATAATAACTATTGAAGTGTCCTTTCATACCTATAAGTTTCCCATTTAGACAAAAAAATATAAATATGGCAAAGAGAAACAATTAAACTGGATATTTCATCTTTTTTAAGAAACACTTAGCTGTTGCTCCTAATACTAAAATAAAATACCAAGTTTATAACTAGCTAACCCCAGTAATAATTCGTAATTATTATTTACAACTTTATTTAAATAAATTTCAAAAGTTTTTAACGCCTTCTAAAAAGGTCATATCTCCAAACTGTTTTTACATGCAAAGTATTCTTATTTAACTCTCAAGTTTAATAGGAATAAGAAACAAAAATGTGCTAGGGTCTCCTTAAGATTTTTTTAAATCCAATATGGCGTCTTTCAACAAATTAAATCACAATTTGGTGAATATTTCTTTTTAACTGTTTTAGATTTTATTTAAATATCATTATGTTCATGTTAACTTAAACTTGTTTATATGTTTAAAACCGTAACTTTGATACAACTATGCAAAAACTATCTAATGATCGACTCGCGTGATCTACAGGTGCCTACCGTAATGATTCTGTCGAGCATTCTAGTTTTCCACGGGTAAAAGAAAATCAATTTAGCTGTAAATGACAGGTATATTAACTAATTAAATGCCGTATCATGTATGTGTTGTACTGGATTACAAATGGTTATTATAAGTAGATTTGTTATGACATTATAACATAGATAAATTATAAGGTGCTTATTTGATTTAGCTCTTTCGTAGCTTTTTATGCGTTTTTATTCATAAAATAATTACAACTTGTAAGGTTATGATTTACATTTTATAATTTTTATATGGAGATGGAAAAGCTTCAGCCAAATTGGCAATAATTCTTATATATAAAAATACACGGTTTCCTAACTATACCGATAAACTTGAAGGGGTGATTTTTTAAAGAGCATTAAAAAGAAAACTTTATATAAATATACAAACATATACATATTAAACTTATGTCCAAAATGTCCTTGTTTTAGTGCCACAGGATATGTATTTTTTTATAATAGCTTTTATACCAGTATAGATATTTTTAAGAAATTTGAAAGACGTCTCCTATGCAAATATACATTTTTTGACTTAGACTTGAACAAGACAAAAAAATGTTCACCATTTTCGTCCTTAAGGGAATTACAATAAATACAGCGTGTCTTCGGAAGTTCTTACCAAATTTACCACGTATGTTGGATGTACAGGGTGGCGTAAAAAGACTTGTTTCCAAATTAATATACAGGGTATTTTTTAATTAAGATACGAACATTAAAAGAGTGATTTCTTATGCCATTTCAAAAAAAGAGTTCCAATAAACATGTTTGAAGTTGCTTCTGTCTGAGATACAGGGCGTTAAGGTTTTAAAAAGTCGGTATCTTAAATACCCTTAAACTGATTTAATTGACATTTGATACGATTATTTGATATAATGAAGTGCTTGTTACGCTCTACTTAGATTAACTTTATTTGGTCCACTGGCGTCTCACTGGGCACCTCAGCTAAAATTATTAAGAGAAAAATGTACGGCTCAAGCTCTTTATGTAGTTTTTATATTTTATTCCTATATGAAGCAACTGAAAATACAACTTTTTACTGTCGCACAATTTTTTCGTACCGGCCTTCATATGTAAGATTAAAAAATACCGAGGTTTAGAAATAGGGTATAATTAACAAACCAAAATTAGGATATCAGTAATAAGTTTAAAGTAAAGCTTAAGTTAGTGGATTTATTGCCTAAAGTCAATTGTGGAACTTCCGGTAAAACCGGAAATTGTATTTTTACAGTGATAGGATAACATGACATTTTCGAACGCGTTTTTCTCAAAAATTAATTGAGATAGGTATAACATGTAATACATGTATTTTCTTATAATTGCTATAGAATTTACTTTTAGAAAAATATATAGGGTATTCCTTTTAAAATAGCAAAATAAAAAATAGCACTTCCGGTTAAACCGGATAAGCCACATAATGAAATGTGAAACATTAGAATTCTTCATCCTATTGAACCATACATCCAACCAAAATATCAAAATTGTGTAACTCCACTTAAGAAAATAACAGGCTTGATAATTATTTCGTGGGCACCGGGTATATTAAGTATAGGTTCCATGTCTTACTTTTTAGATAAACAAAAATTGAGAACCCTTGTTGCGGCAGACTGTTAAAATAATTTTAATTTATTAGGATTTAATTTAAACTTAGAAGAATGTAATTATGCTAAATATTAAAGAAAATCATTTTCTTGGCTAAGTAACTTACATAGACTAATAAACAAAAGCTTTTCACCGGGATAAAGTAATTTAAAACCATCAAAGCTTGCGATCTGCGATGGGCATTGAGCCCTAAATTTTCTAAAAGCCCTGTGTGACGAGGCGGCCAAATAAGACCGAGTTTTCTTCTTAACTTGTCTTAGAAATCTGAACGCGTTTCCGGAAGAACAATGGACTCGTTAATTAAGAGTTCTTTGGAAAATACGCCTTTATGAAAGCTGCTGCCCCACCGTAATGAAAGCTCCACAGATGGCTTTATTATGATGGTATTCTTAAAACATATGATTTTAATAATTAAGATTTTAAATTAAATTACATAAATGTTTTCTTTTTTAACAACAAAAACCTTATAGGTATTAAAGTTATTAAAGCTTAGGATAAGTGTTTCTCAAAAAAATATGTTTTTACTACACCTACTATGTATAAATACTAAAACCACAAACTATTGTAGATACCGTCACAAGAAATTCACCTATTTCCTTCCCCTTTTTCTCCTCTAACTAAAATAAGTTTCTTAAGTTCATTGGTGTATCCTGGATCGTTGATTTTGACACAACCAAAGGATATTATGTCCAATGTCTGCCATGATTTGCTTTTTAACAAACTCTTAGCTTACTAAATTTTGTTTATGAATGGTTACTTTTCTAGTTTATACCAAGTTAGCGTTTCAAATCGATTTTTTACATCAACAACCTCTGTTTTACTATTAATTTTATTCTCAAGTATATTTTACTTAAATTTAAGTTTTTTAGCCAAATCCTTTTTTATTATTGGGGCAGCCTTCTGGCTTAATGCCAATATACCAAGGTGGTGTATAAATTTTGAACTGTTGCCACAGTACCAATTATATTTGGGCTTCTAAATAACCTCATAATAATGCTTCTTACCATAGGTAAACGGTAAACGGCTGTACACTAAGTCGAAATTATATAGGGTGTAAGGATTTTTTTTCATTTAATGTATTAATGATTTTTAACACTGGTGACAAATTCGACATTTTGCTTTGATAGCTTAATTACTTTATCATTTTTGTACAAAAAAGTATTCTTTATTTAAATCGATATCTTGGACTATTTTCATAAAATTGCATTTTAAGTCCAGACATACCAGGCATCTTGTAAATAATAAAAAATTCAATTTTTTTCAGAAGATTTTTAAAATATGGTAAAATTCTTAAAAACACGTTTTAACTGTAATATAAAGTTTAAGGGGCTCACAAACACCGTTTTTATTAATTTTATTACATTTTAATAATTTTATCATAAAAACTATTTTTTTATAATATCTAAAATGCTGGTATTTCTGGATTTAAAATGCGATTTAATAAAAACGGTTCAAAATATTGATTCAAATAAAGTAGTTGTTTTTTGTCCAAAAATGATAAAGGAATTAAACGGCTAAAGCCGTTTGTTAGTGTTAAAAATGAATGCATACAAGTGTTAAGTGTTAAAAATGAATGCATACAAAAAATTTAAAAAAATCGTCGCACCCTGTATAATGTCGACTTACTGAACAGCCGTTTACCTATCAAAAGAAGCATCACTATGGGTTATTAAGTAGTTATATCATTGGTACTGTAGTAACAGTTCAAAAGTTATAAAAGAAATATTTTTTTATACCAACTTTGAAGGTCAATATCTCCCTAAAGGAGCGCTATAGATTTTTTTAATATGAAGTACTAACATTATTTTAGCTCACTCTATCACTCTTATCATTTTTGACCTTACTTTCCGGACACCCTGTAAATTTTTTCCACATTGTAATTATTTTATTGCTTTTGTATTTTATTATGGGGAAGGCATCACAAAAAAAAAATTCTGGCGAGAAAAAAAAATAATTAACGGTATAACCCTTTGAACTTATTGACTTGGTAAAAAGTAGGATATACATACATATACTTCGTATACTTCTTATGTATCAGTCAACTAGATCTAAACACGTGCGGTTTAATATTTAATTAACTTTTCAATCTAAATTTAAAATACCCAATAAGAAAAAAATATGTTCTATTTAGCCTTACAAATCGCACTTTTTATAAAGCAAATATCTCTTGATTGACAGGCTGACGCCACCGATGCTGATGCGATGCATTCAAATTGACTAGTAAATCAGAGGACCCGACCTCAATATTAAATCAGTTTTTGCACTAAACAGGGAATCTTTAAATTAAATATACTATCGCTATTTTTTGACACAAAAAATGTAAGCAGTTTTGTCTAATTTCTATAATAAGATAGTTAAATAAGAAAGCTTTTATATTTTAAACAATTAACAATTATTCTTTGTTAAATAAATATTGTGTTACAACTACGACAACATTTAGCTGTCTTGAAGTAAAAATGTGTATCGCCCTTTTACAGTAGCTTAGAAAAGTCTAGAACATTACAGAAAAATCTCACGAATTATTTTAGTACATGATGGAATAAAAGTTCTAAATGGATAAGTCGAGCGTTTTTGGAAACCTGTATACGACTCTACAAACTAAAAACACTCATTTTTAATGTTCGTAACAACTAATAAAAAGGAAAAAACTAACGGTCATTCAATAATTTTGGTAATTATCTAGAAAATGTTCGCAACTCCATTTTTGATGAAGTTTTCACACTGATCACGAATCTGAAAATTTTTAGTCGACAACATTTCATTTTTGAGATATCCATCATCCAAGTTGTAATTTACAGTAACCTTATTTTCACTGTATTTTGCCTTCTTTTTGCACAAAATTCATGTTATAACACTAAATTGGCACACAATATTTTATTTGACATCAAAAAACATTTTCAAAACATTTATTTAGTTGATCTTTATCTTTCTTATATTAATTTAAAAGCTTTACTTTAAACCAAGTCCTCATGTATGCAATCATGCATAGAATATATGTGTATGCATGGTTGCAGCGTTTAGAGGTAAAAGATTTGCAATTTAATGAAAAACACGTGTAAAATAAATAAAACAGGTTTTTGAAAGGTATTTATAAAACATTTTGTGCCAATTTAATGTTTTATCATTGGTTGAATTGGTTTTCAACTATGATGATAAATATTTTGAAAATAAAACGTTTTCGACTAAAAATTCTTCTCCGCGTGCAGCAGATTCCACATTTGATACATAGATGACGCCCACCAAGTTTTTGCAACTAAATTGGTATAAAAGTTATTAAAGAAAAAAATCAACAGCATGTGGTTCTGGTTAGTTAGGTTACTAATATTAGTTTTTTTTTTTTAATTTTTCTTGTAGAATTAACCCCTAGAGTTTGTCGGATAAGTTGTGAAACATCCTGTATACTTTTTAGTCAAACTTTTTAAACATAAAATAATAATTACGGATAATACTGAAATAACGTTGTAATGCTAAAACCGCTAAAACTGAGTATTGCAGTCCAACCTGCATTAAAAAATCGGTTTTTATTTGCGGTTAGATTGATTTGTGCTCGAGCCGCAGCATATTGAAATATGCACCCCTTGTTTATTGTTCAGGCTGACACTCTGCCAAACCTAATTTGGATCTTAATGTGGCGGGAGTATATTGAAAAATTTGTACAAGGAAGTAATTTTTTTTAGATATGAATTTTTAAATAGTTTCAAATGGTATAAATGTTGAATGGTTATTGATCTGCTTTTATAAGTAGGCTATTTTGGTTATCAGCAATTACCAACTCGTACATCCCTATACAATTATTTTCTTACAGATGATCCCCGGTCCAAGGGACCAAAAGTAAAGATCGAAAATGTGAGAATTTTTAATAAAAAGAAAAATTCCTGCTATCAATAACACTTTTACGGTTAAAAATAAACATTATACCCAGATTAAGCCTTATCTGAGTACTTTAATCACCACAAAATAAAAACGATTCTAAAAGCTACACATCACTAAAACCTTGAATTATATACTTGCGAATATGTGGTTTGAAGTTGGTCGCCGACAAAGTATTCCGATTTCGGAATTTTGGTCCAGCTCGCCAATCAGACGAAAAAAAGGCAAACAACTGCCGAAAACTTTTTTCATCCGGGAGGCTTTTAGAAACAGCAAGCACGCTGTTTTAAATACATTATACTCAATGGTTAATTGAAAATCCACTTTAAAGTTATGCGCGGCTTCCGGAATTGCAATCAACGATACAATTTCCACATTTTTAAATCTAATTTTAATGTAATGAGGGGACGCGGATACAAGGGAAGGGCGTCGGCAAAAGAAGCACGTAAAATATAGAAAGAATGCTAATTAATTATTCCGAGGAGTTGCTTGCGAAGGGTGATTAGCATGCCGGATTTAGCTGAGGTTTCGAATCGGGGAACGACGGATTAACAATTTTAAATATTTTAATAAAAAATACTGGTGGTATTATTTTGGCTTTTTGAGATGTAAAAGATAGTCTTGTCTGCCGTCCTTTTGGTCTTTTAAAGAAATAATTTTATATTGCCATACGGGAGCACAGAAGTCTTAAAATATTTAATTAAAGTCGTTACAAATAAAGGGTTTACCAAGAAGAGCGTAAGAACTTTAAAATGCCACTAACAAGGAAAGTATCCCAGGTGTACCCTGCCGATTTTTATGAAACTGCAATATGTTTTAGTCCTTCAAAAATAAGAGACACGTTTTTTTATCGGCCATTAAACACCTATAAGGGTGAAATCCACCTCTAAAATCAACCCTTATATTTGTTTTTTTTTCAAATAACTTGAGAACGAATTGAGATATCTTCACGAAATAACAACCATAATTTTATTTATTGAATATTCTATTAGCCTCTAATATTTTTTTTAGATTAAAATAAAATATATTAATTCCAAGGATAAATTTTAGAGGTGCATTTTACTCCTTAAAAGTGTTTAATGGCCTATAAAAAAAAATACGTGTCTCTTATTTTTAAAGGACTACAACATATTGCAGTTTCATGGAAATCGGTGGGGGACGTCTAAGATACTTTCCTTGTACGTAACAAAGTAACAACTGCAAGTAAAATGTAAGTAATTTTTAGTTTATTGAAAAAATGGATTTATAGTATTAAGGTTTTAAAAATAATATTGTTTAAATATCCTTTTCTACTTTGTTCAGTTGGGTGGATTCTTGAGGACCAATTATTAATTACTTTTTCAATCAAATCACCTGCTAAATTTGTAATGGTGCTTGAAATGTTCTGCTTGAGGTCACGAATCGTTCGTGACGTATTCTCGTAGACCTCAGTTTTAAGGTAGCCTTACAGAAAGTAATTCAAGGGTGAGGGATCACATGACCTTGGCGGCCAGTTCACATTACTATTTCTCGAAATAACCCGCATTCTGATTATAAATTTTAATAATTTAATTTCTATTAATTTATACACGTTGAAAAGTGGTGTATCTCTCCATTATAACTTGCTAGATATTTCTGAACACAACTATGACAAGGATTTTCAAAATGCTATATCTAAAAACTGAGACATGGGACCCACACCAAATTTATACCAGATGCTATTGGTTGTAAGAGGAACACTTTGGTGAAGAAAATTTTTATTTTGGAATTTGCGAAAAAAGTTAGTTTTTGGTTAGCCCCCCAGAGAATATCAAAACTTTTAAAAGCAAATTCTCTTTTTGTATTTTTTCGTAAATTTGATCACATTTTATCGACAAATCTTAAATTTCGCAAAAATATCTGCCTTTTTCTTGTAAATAGAGACATTTAAAAGTTTCGCATAAAAAAATTGTAGATTGAAAAAAATTTAAGTGGCTATGTATTTTTGAAAAATACAGATAATTTTATAAAATTTTATATTTGTCGATAAAATTTGATTAAGTTTACGAAAAAAATATAAATGGAGGATTTGCCCTTAAAAGTTTTGATTTTGTCTGGGGGGCTAACCAAAAAACTAACTTTTTTCGCAAATTCCAAAATAAAAATTTTCTTTACCAAAATGTTCCTTTTTAGGCCAATAATATCAGGTATATGTTTGGTGTTGGTCCCGTGTCTAATTTTTTAGATAAAACAAAAATTAAAAACCTAGTTGCGCGCCTTAAAAGGCACTGATTATTTTATTGCTCTAAAACCGATCGAGATATGCAAATGAAATTTGGTGGGATAGAGGTAGTAATGCATTACGACATGCAAATAAAGTTTTGTGTTCATCGGTGGCGCGTACGGGTAATGGTCTCAATTTTCAAAGAAAAAAGTGGTACGCCACTGAGATTATTCTAAATTAAGTATTTTTGAATACTGCTGCTCAATTTGTCAACTTGCCTTTTTCGTATGAGGCGTCATTTTATGCAAAAATAAAACATCATAAGCAGTATTTCTTTTCTTTGTCTTTTTATGTTGAGCTACTGTCAACATTTACCTAATGTCAAATTAACGTTTTTACAATTTCTAAAGGATGATAAACTTTGGTTTTGATATATTGTCGACGATTGTTATTGAGCCTTTTGCTTTTGCCGAAAAAATGGAGAATTGCGGAGGTTTCAGACATGACGTCTACGATCTGTAATGGAAATGGTCGGCAAGCTCGACGATTATGCTGAGTTGTATCCAGACGTGTGGCACCCCATCACACACTATTTGCTCGTGCTCCACCAACGTTTCGGGGAAAATGGTACAGTTTAAAGACAAACGGCTGACGCAGGCGTCCTGAGAAGTACGAACTGTGCAACTAGGAAGAAGCAGTTCTCGAGTTAATTGCCGAGTCACCTGGAAACAAGTACTCGAAAAATTGCCTAACATATTGAATAGTAGCAAGCTTCACTGTATTTAAAATTCTTAAAGAACAGCAGTTGTATCCGTTTCATATCAACGTGTACAAGCTACTACCTAGAGAACTTTTTCCGCTATTTTGCCAGTGATTCTTCATCAAATCGTCAAATTACAATTTTTTAAATGGCTTTGTTTACTGATGAAGAGAATTTTGGACGACATTGTATTACGAAATTTCCACATAACAGTCACTACGGGCTGAGGAAAATCCACATGTGAATCTTTGAGAAGCTCATTTTCAGCATGAGTTTGTCGGCAAATGTGATTGGCTTGGCATCATTATCTGATCCACCTCCCAGCGATTAACAGGCGAGGACCATTTTCTACAGAGCTATTCTTTTTGAAGATCCTCTACAGTTAAGACACAACGCATGGTTTATGCATGATGGTGCCAGCCTCATTTTAGCATTAATGTTCGTAATCATTTAGGTGTATGCGTCAAATCAAGTTGGATGGGTACGGTACAGGAGCGTTATTGGCCGCTCGATAAACGCTCGCCTTGAATATCCTTAGCATCCCGGGGCTTCTTAAATCGTGTGTTGCCCTCCCGTTGATGAAGTGCGACCTAAGGAATCAGTATAACAGCTGCCTAATTTGCCGGAGGGCAACTCACGCAAATTATTTGAGCGCGATACGACAATCAATGACGAAGAGTTGAATCTTGTATTCACATCTGAGGGAGGTCATTTTGGAACATTTGTTGTAACTTGCGCCTATTTAAATGTTATTAGTGTTATATTCTGTAATTGTTTTTGATTTAATGTAATTGTACGTATTAAAAAAATAGAAAAATTACCGCTTATGATGTTTTATTTTTTGCATAAAAACGACGCTCATACGAAAAAGAGCAGGAAGTTTTTTTCTAGATTAAGCAAGGTATTCAAAATAATTTTAATTTAGAATATCTCGAGTGGCGTACCACTTTTTTTCTTTAACAAAAGTTGAGACTATTACCCATTACGCGCGCCACTGATGAACACAAAATTTTATTTGCATGTCAAAAAATGCGTAATAACTACCCTCTTAAAACCCACCAAATTTCATTTGCATTATCTCGATCGGTTTTGGAGCAACAAAAAATAATCAGTTTTTTAAGAAAAACTTTAACACCCCGTATCTCGGAAATGAAGCATTTTGGACAAAACGTTTATAGAGCAAACTCCTCATTCATTTTTTCATGCAGAATCACCCCCTGAAGTTTGTCGCACAGAAATTTCCGAGCGTGTCAGATTAAGATAGGATGAGTTAACTACTCGCTAGAAAGTGTCTATTTCACCAATCTGACAATTTGAGAGTAACGTAAAGTAAGCGGGGGCTACAAAGTTGTAAAAAAAAACATCCTCTTATATTATAGCCGCTTCCTTCACCGTTAAAAAGGTAAACATTATATAACATTTTTTCTTCCTATTATCTAAGCTATCCAACCCAACAGGTCTCTATGACTCGAAAATATACCCATTAAGCATCGTGGGCTTCCAAAACTAAAAAGTTTCATAACATCTAATTTTTTAGCTTGCACTGCAACTATTTTTTTTTTTTTTTTTTTGACAAAATGTATAGTTGTTTTTCAAGCATAGTTAGTGCATGTCAATTTGTCAGACGTTAATGGCACTGTAGACAATAGTACATTTTCTTAATTTAACCACGCTACGTCACATAAAAACCAGGGAATTCCATTAAATAAAACCAAGGCTTTTTAGTTAATATTCACTTGTTTTTAACTCGTAATTTGTGCATTTGGCGGAAAGAATTAAATAAATTAAATTTTATTTTTAAAAATACGAGTACAGGTGGCCCTAAAAAACAGTTCTTATTTTGTAACTCTGTACATAGCAAAAATTGCCAGTTAAGCATATCATATTCTTAAACTGTATGCTCGTTAACATTTTTAAAGCAAAAATTTTTAAAAAATTGCGAATGTGTTTTATAACTTTATTAATTATTAGCCTGTAAGGGGTTTTTCAAAATTAAGTACCAAGGTTTTTTGACCGTAAACATACAGTATGTCTATGTAACTTGGCATCATATTGAAATTTTTTTATTAATAATTTCAAAAACAAAAGTTTTTCTTTATGAAAAGTTCTGCATGGTCTTATACTTAAAAGGCAACAATAAGATATTGTATCGGTCATCTACGAGATTTCACAAAAAAATATGTGATTTTTCTTTAAATTAAAATAAAAATTATTGCTGCTCTGTGTAGCGCGTCCGCCTTGGCCGCTGTTTAGTACATTCAATCGCTAAGTCGGCTAAATAAAACCGGTCTTTTGCGCATTAAAGTGTATCTTTTTTCTTATAAGAAAGCACCAAAATTTTCTAATGCCATCATTTAGCTAATATATTAACGTATATTTTTATAAAAATAAAATTCTTCTACTTCCAAATTTCCGTATGTTTATTATAAAACTATTTTTATAAGCACTATTGTTAACATATTTTTTCTAGTCCTCCACCATTTCTTAGCATACTAACCAATTTTCATTAAAAGCCATTTTTTGCTAATATATTGTAATTTACGAAAAAACTCAAAATTTTAAATACTATATAATTTTTGAAAAATTAAATTTAAAAAGCGTTTCGGGGTATCACTTTTAATCTATTAAGCTACCACAATATGTAAATAGATATATTAAAATCGAATAGCCGATTTTGAGTGGCCCGCTTAAAAAAAAATTAACTCACAACAAACTTACAAAGAGAAACATTGTCTGTAAAACTTAAAAAAAAATGTTTTTATGCAGCAAGTAACATATTCTAACACTTACCATTTTCTTAAAATACATAAACCCGGTCTTTACGTTCTAAAATAACTGTAAAATAACCGCTGATGGCTAAACTGCCATAAAACGGTAATAATCACCGCCATTTCGGATGCTGCTAAATCCTGACATCAAGTTTATTTTACGGACTAGTGCCGATCTTTTATACCAACAACAAACCTATTATACTGAAACAATATTGTAATTATTCAAACCCTTCTTCTTTGTATATTTATAGCCGCAAAATGAAGCTCCCTGTAATAAAATGTCTGAATTTTATGTGAAGCCATTAATTTTTGTTGGCTTTTTGATGTTTTACTTTAAGAACCGGATCTGACAGATGATAGACTCATTTTGGGTTTTTTACGACCGATGGAACAGATTTTTGGATATAGATATTTTATGTTTCTTAAGCGTTTTTTTCCACATTAAAAATCACTCAGGAATTTACAGGTATAAAATTATTTGTAATGTATTACTAAATTGATATTACAACTGCAGATGTAATTTTAACATGTTTTTATCTTTTTAATTTTTTTATCTTTGTGTACTAGAGTACCGTGAGTTTCGGGTTATTAGATGTTAAACCCATATTTTCTTTGACACAATAAAAGAATATTTTTTTATATATCTTTGGACAAACCATGAAGGCTAAAAGCTTAAATACTAACGTACCGTGGGCGTCTTATTGAGTTAAAATGTCTGAAAATGAAATTGATGCAAAAATACGTTATTTAAAAATTAAATTAACGGATAAATTTTAAAATGGCTGCTGGGCGTCATCTTAAAAAAATTAAATGAAAGGGAAAATTAAATTTTTTAACGGGTACTTTTTAACCCTAGAATATAAATTAATAACCTTTACCTAATACAAAATACTTTTATAATTATTCACTGGTCTGAAAAATAAAATTGTTTTTGCTTTATTGATTTATTACACGATTTTTATAGATTTAATTTTTCTGGATAAAGATATCTAATTAGAAAATATGTATTAAGTCCAGTTTTTGAGTTATTTTTTTAAGCATTAATTGCTTTAAATTTAAATCTTAAATTTAATACCTAACAAATTAAAAGACATAGCTCGTCCCAAGCTCTAAAAATAAATTAAATGATCTGTAAGCTTGCCATTACCATACTTGCTATACAATTTACTTCGTAGTTCTCTTTCTTTTATATTTTTTTAAAGGTTATTACGGCAAATCAACCAACAAAAATCTGCAAGCATTGCTCCTTAACATTACTTGTTTTATCGCTTTTCTATTATGCAATATGTCCCAATTAAACCTTTTACCATATCCATCTAAAACTGCATCCAGATAAGCAAGGAAGCAAATCAAAGAAAAGTTTTTAAAATGCATTTTAAGGGACACTTAATTTTATTTTGGAGTACTATTAGAAAATCAAAGTTATTGAATAATTTGTTGGTAGTTTTATGTTTTGATTTTATAAAAAAAAACTGTGATTTCCTTTAATAAAACCATTTCGTGGTCTTTTTAACGTAAGCTAACTCAATTTTAAAATTAGTGCGCCTTGTGAGCTTTTCAGTTTGCGAGCCTACAATGATACATTTTTTATTTTTTGCACCACTGCACTGACTCGAGGAGATTTTGAGTTATTAAAAACTGAAAACCTTTACCATTTTTATTCATGACCTTATAGCAAATTTTATAGGACCTGCTTTATAGGGAGTAAAGGTAGAATATTTTCTTTACTTGGAACAAATGAACAATTCCAACTCTAAGTTTCTGTAAGTTTTCTTTTATTTGGGGTTGAAGCACTTACCTGGCGGCTTGTGGGGTCAAACCTTCCATTCGTTAAAAATACAACGTTGTCAAAGTTTTAATTTTATTTAAGTTAAGTTAATTATTATAAGACATTTTTTTACAAAATTTAGTATTTAAAGTTTTTCATACTGGGGAATCAAAATATTTTAATGCTTTTGTTGTTTCATCTAGAGGGAGCCAGCTGCAGTCCTTTGCTTGGGTTTAAAGTGTCATTACTCTTTTTGTCTTGGTTTATTACAATTTTAGCATAACATTTTTGTTCTTCTCCTAATTTTTTTGCACTTGAATATCTTAGAATTGGTTGCTCGTAGCAATATTTATTAAGTATAGCTTTTATGTGCAAGAAATATGGTGGAATAGAAATTATCTGCCAGAATCATAATATACCGAGGCAAAAAGTAATGACACTTGTCACAAAAGCAAAGGACTGCAGGTGACTTTCCCTACATTTAACAGCAAAAATATTAGTTGCTTTCGATCCCTTACTCTAAACAAAACTTTATTCCGATTTTTGTAAAAAATATTTAGTAAATAAAGTATTTAAAAATACATAAATTAAAATAAAAACTTAGACCAGGATCCAGCAAATGTTTAACTTTTCGGTTTAAGGTAAGGCCCAAGACGTCTATGGTAGCATTTTATACAGACATTTAAGAGACACCCAGCATAAATTACTATTTAACCACACACCAACATGGTTAAGAGGGAGCAATTTGTTTTGTTCAATTTTTAGTAATTATAAGAATGTTAGAATATCCCGGTTCATTCCTTTATTTCCTCTTTAGTCAAAAATACCTTTTGTATAACATTCAATTTTCCAGTCAAGCCCTTTTCCCAAAAACCGATTATTAGAACCGCTAAGCGGTCACTCAAAAGCGATTATAAAATGTCAGGCATTTTGTGTACTTGTGCCGTTCGGACCGACTCTTGATGTGGTCTCTTTGATTTCAGGTGCTCGACGAACGCAGGACGCCCGGATCCGTACGAACTGAAACTAGGTATGTAAATAGCCACGTTTTTTTAGTATGTTTGATAAAAAATCAAAACGTATGTTCTGCGATTTTTAAATATTTTTCGTTTTATGGCTGTAGATATGTATGTAAGATGCTTTAAATAAATGATACATTTTTTTATTTACTAAGATGTTTTTATTTACCTATTTAAGCTTAGAATTTGCCAGTATTTTTGTCAATTTTGTTGCAGCACCATTTTTAAATTTATTTTTACTAAAATTTAAAAGAAAAATAAATAATAATAATCTTTTTTATGTTAATTACTTTATAAATAGGTATTAGGCCACGGCTACGATACCAAGCAGCGAGTGAAGAGCAGATGGTGTGAGAGCGCTGCTTTGATTTGTATGTTAGTATCAAAAAATTTGTATTTTTTAATCAGGCGGCTCAATATACGTGAGTGCTTGCCGCATGAACCAGATCAAATAATAGAATTCGTCCGACCAACTGGACTAGGGTTTCTAAGCAGTTAACTACCAGAAACCCTACTCGAATTCGTCCGACCAACTGGGGTAGGATTTCTGAAGCAGTTAAAGACCGGAAACCCTACTCGAATTCGTCGGACCAACTGGACTAGGTATTTCTAAGCAGTTAATTAGCAGAAAACCTACCCGAATACAGCTCCAGATCGTGACGAATTTGAATAGGGTTTTTCATTGTCTTATTTAGCAAAAAGATTTAAAAACCTTATGTCAATAGCATATTTTTTATTTAAAAAAGACTCATGTCTTATTGATATTATTTATTAAAAAAAAAAATTAGTGTTTTTAGCACAAGGTAAATCATTTTCAATATTAATTTAAAAAAAATCTAACATTTGAACCTTTATTTTCTCAAAGACTATGAAAAATATTTTAGTGCGGTTTTCGGCAAATTTGGACGCAATTATTAGTCTTTATGATCATAATGTATTAAACTTACCTCTTATATACAGAGTGGTAAATATGACGTTGTTTTCTTAGGAAATTTTGTTCTTCTGTAACCTTTTAAATAAAACAATTTTTTAAATTTTTAAAATTTTATAATAATCAGATAATTATTTGGGACAAACAATTTTGGCAGATTTTTAATATTCCTGGTAAATTTGAAAATATAATGTTTTTGCTGAAAAAGTGATATTTTACCATTATCACCCTGTATAACGCTGACTTTGAGCCCTATAAACTCCTACTGTTTAATGCTTTAAGCAAAGACCTGTTAAACCTTTTAAATTATTTGAAAAACGTTTTTACAGGGTGGACAAAAAGTAGGTGCATGTGTTAAAGTAATTTTTTCAAAATTTTATTTTATTTTTTCAAAATTCTTGTTTTCTCTTATGCCATAAACTACATAATTAAGTTTTATAAATTCTAAAAGTACTTTTGGGATCTAGGGATCAAAATACCGAAACTGTTCAATGCTTGGATGTGATATAAAAGATTGTCGTAATGTATGATAAACTGTCTCATATTTTAGAACCGGTTCTAATTAAACTTACAATATTTACTACTTGGGAGTTTTGGGAAATGCTCAATTTGTTGTTGATATTTGCCATGTTGCCAAGTTTCAATATTATAAATATAATTAACTGTATATATCCCAAAAATCGATAGATTGAAGAGAAATTGTGCATTCCCTAAAACCCCCAAGTAGTAAATATTGTATGTTTTAATGAAACCTGTTCTGAAATATAAGGCACTTTCCATACATTATGAGAATCTTTTATATTACATCTAAGCATTAAACAACCATACAATTCAAAGATCATTATTACGCAAACTAAGCAGCGCAAATTAAAAAAAAATAAAAAACCGTTTTCGGTATTTTGATCCCTAGAATCCAAAAGTATTTTTAGAATTTATAAAAGTTAATTCTGTAGTTTATGGCATAAGAAAAACAAGAATTATGGAAAAATTTAGAATATTTTGAAAAAATTACTTTTACACATAGATCTACTTTTTGTCCACATATCCACCCTGTATAAATGTTTTTTAAAACATTTAAAAGTGTTGCTTTTCGCTTAAAATATCAAACAGTAGAAGTTTACAGGACTAATAGTCAGCGTTATACAGGGTAATAACGCTAAAATGTCACTTTCTTAGTAAAAACATCATATTTTCAGATTTACGAGAGATATCAAAAATCTGTCAAAATTGTTTGTCAGAAAGAATAATATAATTTTTATAAAATTTGGATCATTCAAATTTTTTTATTTAAAAAGTTGCAGATCAACAAAATATCCCAAAAAAAAACGTCATATTTACCACTCTGTACATAAGAGGTAAGTTTAATACCAAGGCTGCGGTGTAGGTAATCATTAAGGCTAATTATTGCGTTAAAATTTGCCGAAAACCGGACTAAAATATTTTTATAAACTTTACAAAAATTAGGTTTAAAATATTACCTAAAATTTAAATTATTCCGTTTAAATGTCCAACAGTTTAGTATTTCCAAACCTTTTTGCTAAATAAATAATGGAAAACCCTACTCCAATACGTCAAGATCTGGAGCTGTATTCGAGTAGGGTTTCTGGTATTTAACTGCTTAGAAATCCTAGTCCAGTTGGTCCGACGAATTCGAGTAGGGTTTCTAGTATTTAACTGCTTAGAAATCCTAGCCCAGTTGGTCGGACGAATTCGAATAGGGTTTCTGGTAGTTAACTGCTTAGAAACCCTAGTCCAGTTGGTCGGACGAATTCGAGTAGGGTTTCTTTAGCGGGCGTTTTTAATGTACATATATAATCTGGTTTCACAACGCCGCTTACCATAAAATGTGGTAGCCAGTACCGGCCACCAGAGATTTGGCACTCACAGCTTGGTATCGTAGCCAAGGGCTTAGTGACATAACCATGTCGAGAAATGGTTTGTATTTACTAAGCGAAATTTACACATTAAAATAAAAAATAGTCAGGGAAAGAAATGTGTTTAAAACTTAACCGAAATTTTGAAAAATAATTTTATATTATGAAAATAGTTTCATAAAAAATATCTACCCTAAATATCTTGTGGATAAACTGCTAGAGATTTTGTTTTTTCTTGTACGTCAAAAAATACACCTCTGTTAAAGTTCTTAGAAGGAATTAAATTAGTATAAAAGCTATTATGCAAAAATATACGTTGCTTGTCTAAATTTAGGCCCCTTGTCCTATCTTTTGCATTATTTGGTATTTTTTCGTGAAAAGTTAAGGACTTTAGTAGCACAACATAAACCAAATTTTAGACAAAAAATAACAGAAATAAATGTCAAGCTGGCAGCAGGGCGCCATTTTGAAAAGAAAAATTAAGGTGAAAGGGGGTTTTATGGCACATCATTTTAAATCTCTGACGAGTACTTTATAATCCCAGAATATAAAGACAGTACCATTAACTACTACAAGATGGCGGTACTATTAAAATTACCTGAATACCGCATTTGAAAATCCATATTACAGATCTAATTAAGTTAGATACACTTCTAATAATCGGTTTTTGGGAAAAGGGCTTGACTGGAAATTTGAATCTTATACAAAGGTATTTTTGACTAAGAGAAATAAAGAATAACCGGGATATTCTAACATTCTTATAAATTACTAAAAATTGAACAAAACAAATTGCTCCCTCTCTTAACCATGTTGGTGTGTGGTTAAAGTAGTAATTTATGCTGGGTGTCTCTTAAATGTCTGTATAAAATGCTACCATAGACGTCTTGGGCCTTACCTTAAACCGAAAAGTTAAACATTTGCTGGATCCTGGTCTAAGTTTTTATTTTAATTATGTATTTTTAAATACTTTATTTACTAAATATTTTTTACAAAATCGGAATAAAGTTTTGTTTAGAGTAAGGGATCGAAAGCAACTAATATTTTTGCTGTTAAATGTAGGGAAAGTCACCTGCAGTCCTTTAGCTTTTGTGACAAGTGTCATTACTTTTTGCCTCGGTATATTATGATTCTGGCAGATAATTTCCACCATATTTCTTGCACATAAAAAGCTATACTTAATAAATATTGCTACGAGCAACCAATTCTAAGATATATTCAAGTGCAAAATTAGGAGAAGAACAAAAATGTTATGCTAAAATTGTAATAAACCAAGACAAAAGAGTAATGACACTTTAAACCCAAGCAAGGACTGCCAACTGACCCTCTAGATGAAACAACAAAGCATTAAAGATATTTTGATTTTCTGAATCTAATTAAGTTAGATACACTTAATTTGAAATTTTCTTAAAGCCTTTTAAGGATTTATTTAATGGTGATAGTGATAATATACAGGGTAGGACAGAAGCAGATTTTTTTAATGATGCACCCTGAATATTATATTACAATTAAAAAGATATCTGAGAGACCTTTAAGAAAATATTACTTTGGGTATATCTAACTTTATTAGTTTTGGAAATATACCCATCCAAGTCAAGTATTCATGTAATTTTTAAAGTACCGCCATTTTGTGGTAGGGCAAGGTATTAACTTTATATTCTGGGATTGTAAAGTACTTGTCAGGCGCTTTAAAATGATGTGCCACCAGACCCCCTTTCAATATTTTTTTCAAAATGCAGTCCAATTCTCAGTTTGACATTTGTAGCCTTAAATGTGGCTTATGTTATCTTAATAAGTTCCCTAAGTTTTAATGACAAAATACCATACAATTTAAAAGTTAGTAGGGGGGCCTAAATTAAGACAAGTACTGTAATGTTTTTCTAAAATTTTAACACTTTGTAATTTAAAAAGTAGGAATTTGGGACCTATTTTCCTATAAAGTTTTTTTCTTATTTTTGATTGGACAATAACCCCTTAAACCTTATTGGTGGTTACTAAACTCCCTGTATTAATAAAAATTACATTTACTTGTACAAAATAAAGCACTTACATCAGTAGGCCGATTATGCCGACAAGTATTGATATTTAGCAGAAAAAATTGCCCTCACTGATTTTGGCATATTATTATTATATATCGCTTTCTTAAAATAACATTACCTTTTTTTAAAAGATGCATTTAAGCGACCATTCTGGTAATATTGTTTGTTTAATATTTTAAATATTGGTGCGACCCAAACTTTTTTAGATTTTTGGTGTAAAATTTGTTCTTCTAATTTTTATTACAATATTCTGTAACATACTGTATATTAATAAAATAATTAATAAATTTTGACTATAAATAAACCAATAATTACCTTATGTGTATTTTAATTTTTAAAAACTACAGTTTTTAAATTATAAAACAAAAAACTTATAGGCTTAAAAAACCTTTTATTACTCTGCACCAAAAACAAATATTATTCCTTAAATTTTTGACTATTTTTATGTTCACCCCTTTTACATAAATTAACAACCGTAAATCTTACAGAAAACGTCGTCCGTTGTATACTACGGTGGGGTGCACATGGTTCTTATCACCCCCAACGAGACTTTCGACAAATTAGTCATCAGTTTTGCTAGTTTCCTTTCCGTTTTCCTTGTTCTTTATCTCGAATTTAAGGCTTACTAGTAATGTACATTTAGTACTTTTAGTCCGTATCCTATGTTTAAATATTGGCAAATAAAATTATTTTATTTTATAGTATACAGTAGAATGGGCCAAAAAAAATTTTTTCGAATAGTACTTTGAAACTATTGTTCATGACAACGAAAGAAAAATATCCTTTATTTTTTTGTCCCTAATAGTAATTTTAGGAAGTGCATCGTTAAAATTATTGATTTTTCAACAATTCTTGCGTGATCAAAATTTAAATAAACCGCAGAGAATTAAAAGGTATGTCATATTATAAAAGCAGATCCTCCTATTAAAAAATAGAAAGAAAAACTTACTTTTTAACTTACCCCGTATAGAGATTAGATCGAACTAAATTAACTGCCGTAAATAATCCCTATTGTCTTTAAATTTCAGAAAAATGTCAAAGCTTTGTTATTGTTCAAGCATATAACTACATTTAGATCAATTCAAAAAACAAACGGAAATTTTTTTGCTTTTTGTGGTTCAATAAGGTCAAAACCTAAAACTGTTTTAAGATTAATGTGCCACATTATTTTTGCCTTATAAAAACGTCTTTGCATTTTTTTAATTTATGATCATATGTTCAAATTTTTAGAATAATCCCAAAATATACAGTGTTTTTACGTAAGTTGGCGGCATATGGGAAACCTTTTTATTATTAATTTTACGAAAAAAGTTCTTTATAAAAAGTTCTGCATGGTCCAAAACCTAAAATGCAATCAGCAGATATCAAATTGTGTGTGCCGGTCATGTATTAGTTTGGGATAAAAATGTAATTTTAGCTCAAGAGTAAAGTACTGTATTTTTGCCAATATCGCAAATTGTTATAAAGAAAAGATGATTAGAATTAAAAAGTACTTCCAAATATGCAATTTTGTATATTTCCAAAAAAATATTTTTTTATTTTTTTCCTGCGATAATGGTAAAAATGTACTGTACATCTGTGTCATCTGTACATTAGTGTACTATATTTTATGATTATAAATATCATAGGACAGCTTTAAATAAACTTTTAAAATTAATTGTTATAAAAACAAGAAAAATGTACAATGCACTAATGTACAAACTTAAATGTTCTCGAATTTCACTGAAAAAAATGTTTTTTTTTTTAAATGAACAAAATTGCATATTTAGAAGTAATTTTTGTATTCTAAAAATCTTTTCTTTATAACAATTTGCGATATTAGCCAAAATACAGGTACTTTACTCTAGAGCAAAATTACATTTTTGCCAAACCTCGTACATGACTGCCACAATTTGATATCTGATTATTTGCATTTTAGGTTTTGAACGATGCAAAACTTTTTATAAAGAATAACTTTTTTCGTAAAATGATTAATAAAAAGTTATTCAGATGCCGCCAACTTACGTAGACACACTGTATAATTTTTTTAATTATATGAATATTTTTCTTATTATCATAATCCCAATCAATAATAAAAAATGATCAAAATAACTTTATGTTTTTAAAGCAAAAATGTACGTTTGTCTTTTGAATTGATCTAAATGTACTTAAATGTTTTTGGAATAACAAAGCTATGATATTTTTTGAAATTTAAGGGTTATAAGAATAATTTACGGCAGTTAATTTAGTTCGATCTAATCTCTATACGGAGTAAGTTGGAAAAATAAGTTTTGCTTTCAATTTTTTAATAGAAGGCTGTGCTTTTAAAATATAACATACCTTTTAATTCTAAACAAGTTTTTCAAATATTATTTTTCTCAAGGTTTAAAAATAAATGTAGATTTCTCTTGTGTCATATTCCTTAATTTGCACCTACCTCGTATACGCTTTATTTAAATTTTGATCAATTTTTTGTGAGTTTCGGTATATGCAGAGATTTTTATCAAGAATAAATTTTTTTGATAATTCAAAAATAAAAAGTTTTCCATATGGTTTAACATTTCTAGCGGTCACTGTTTATCATTATTTTTATAAAACAAACAAATATTCTTAAAGAACATTTCATGCTCTATAAAAAAATGTGTCTTAATATTTTTGATAAATTCATTATTTTTAAAGTAAAAACAAAAAGAACAATTGTTACTAGCTTTAAAAATTCAGAATCTAAGTGACAAAATTTAAAAAATTAATTTATGTTTAATTTATTACAAGAAAACGGCTCGTTCTACGGAAATTTACTATGAAAGCATTTTTGGAGAGAATTTAATTTGCTTCTAGAATATGAATTGGTCAAATGTTCAAGTTTGACTGATTCCGAGATTTTGTATAAGAAATACAACAATAATTGAAAAATTAATAATTTTGAAGATGCACCTTTTAATGTTAATATTAAAGGCTGAAAATGTCACGATATTTTTTTGTCTATCCACAATGTTTAAACAATACCGTTAGACAAAAAAAATGTTTCTTTTTTGGTTCAGTCTAGTATACAGGATAATTGAAAAATTGATCACAAATTTTCAAATATTTGTTCAAAAAATTGGTATTCTAGTTACAACCCCTCAAATTTCAATTTTTATTGCTTGTTTTTTAAACTGTTTGCTTTAGCAATAACCGATACGATTGTGTGCCAATTGGAAGTAATATTTAACAAGGAAAATTTGCTACATACAAGGTTACAAAAAAATACGGCAACAAAGCTTACGTTATTCACAAAATAATTGTTTCAGCTAGATTAGATTATAAACTTTTGTTAATATTATAAATAAATCTAAATCTAAGATTTGTTACCGTACTTTTTTCTTGTAACTTTGTGTGTAGGGCAAAAAATTTTAATCTGGTTTTATACTTATCAAACTTCTTGATTAAACATTTAAAACAATTTGTTCAAAGATGAAAGTATAAATTAAATGAAATTATTTGATAAACTTTTTTAAATCAGAGTTGCCAACTAAGGGGATTCTGGCAAAATAAAATAATGTTGTAATAAGCAAATATTTTTTTATATAAGCACATTTCAACGTTATTCCTAAAATCTTTAAATAAACACTTAATAAAACCACAACGCCACACCAATTACGATAAAATTGAGGTTAAGTGTCAATTTTTAATCCATAAGTTTGGTAGTTCTGCATCAAATATTTCAAGAAAAATAGGACGTGTTCCAATCCTTTAAACAAATTTGACAAGGCGATCTTGAATTTATTTGATATCCAATTTGCTTTTTACACAATCAAATTTCTTCAAGGTAAGCTTGCTTCAACTTATTTGACAAGAAATTTGATAAGTATAAAACCAGCTTAAGACTTTCTGCGAAAACCACGCAACTTGATAACTTTGTTTGTTCTAAAAGTATTTGAGATCAAAATGAGTCAAAATATAGACGAGGCTCCTGTAGACGTGGTAGAAACATTTAATTTTTCAACTCAGGATAGTTACTTACTTCCTGACGGGTCACGGCCCTCTGAGGTATCACCTTAACAAGATGGGAAAGACCGCGAACGACTGCTGTAGGTTTTGTGATCGATCGAGCGAAACCTCGGAGCATATACAATGCCAATGTATGGAATGGAAACAGGCCAGATACTAAAATATCTGGAAGTACTCCAGAAGATATAAAAAGGCTCGCCCCAGAAATATTTCCTGCTTCGCAAAAGGTTTGGGAATTGAGGGGATTAACTAATGTATACTATCCACAAAAGATCTTTTAGGTCGAAGTGGGGAGAAGGGCTAGCTCAAGCCGAACGACCCCATTCACTACAATACAATACAACGCAATACCCTCTCCCACCGTGCTCTCCGTACTCCGAACGGGAAACCCAGAGACAATGCGTTGATAATGCCAATGGACCATTTGGCGTCCGCGGGTGATGAAGGAAAATGACTGGTACCCAAGCGCACAAACCACTTTTTGCCCATGAAGCGTAACTTCTATTTCGCACAGGTGACAACATTGGCAATCCATCTAGATCAGTGATCTTATCAAATTTCAAGTTCAGTCAATAATAAATAACATTTACCGCCTGACTATCTGCGGGTAGCAGTATTTATACATTCGCAGCCGCACTTCCTGGCACGCGGTTTTTATTGTGCTACGGCGGCAATATGTCACGTAGCCAAAGCGTAGCAGATAAACGTTATTACCGGCACCGTTTCGCTCACGTACCTGCCTTGCTAAAAGCGAAACTGCCTCAGATTGTGGTCCGATTTACGTTTTGTCTTTTACAGATTACAGGTAGCCCAACAAATAATTTTTAAACAATATTAATATGTAGTATAGAAGGTAGCAACGTTTTCTAAAAGAATTTTAGGTCAGCTGATTTTTTGATATGTTGTTCTTTTTCCTTTTATGGATAGACTCTGGGCTGCCTGGCTGACGATAGTGGTTGCGTTTATTAGTTCGCATCCTACCTGCACAGGTAATAATCCAAGGTTTTGAAAACATTTAATAATTTTCAATTTCTTGTCTTTAGATAAGTTTGCCAAACATGTTTCATTTTACTGCCAGAGATCATTGCTAAATATACAGTCGTCCTCCTTCTAACTTCGGAACCGTTCGGTATATCCTAATGAAACTTGAAACGATAATATATGACCAAGGTCTGCATTTTTTAATATATAAATGACAGCTCTAAATGTCAAGGTCACAGCTGAGCGCCAACGCAACCGCTACCTTCCAGCCAGACAGCAGAGGATCTACCCGAAAGAGGAGGAAGGACAACATATCAAAAAATCAGCCAATCTTACATTCTTCCTTTCTCGATGTTGCTACCTCCCGGAATATAAGAATAATGCGGCATAGAGATAATAACTAAGATATTTTAAATATTTAAATATTGTCTTAAATTTTTATACACTGCATCCATAAAATGTTGCACAAATCCGATTAAAATTCAGGGAATCCTTTTTGGAAAGAACACCAAAACAGGTGTTTGTTAAATGGCGCTAGATTCCCTATAGAAGATAATATAGAATGGTGTTAAGAAAATTTATTAAGGCATATTCTACTGCCGAAAATACACAGAAAAGTTTTTATACAGGGTGTTTGAAAAGGTGAGGTAAAAATGATAAGGGTGCTAGAATGAGCCGACATAGTGTTAGTACTTCATATAAACAAAGGTTCTATCGTGCTGCCTTAGGTAGTTATTGACCTTCAAAGTTAAAATTAAAAAAATGTATTTTATTTATAACTTTTGAACGGTTGCCACAATGATATTTGGGCATTTGAACTAACTCATACCAATGCTTATTATAGGCAAATTATTGCACAGTGAGTTATAATTATACAGGGGAGACAAATTTGTATCGCTTATTAATGCATTTTTACAAAGGTAAAAAAATTTGACATTTTGCTTTGACCATTTAATTCCCTAATCATTTTTGTACAAAAAATATTTACCCTATTTAAATCGTTATCTTGAAGCGTTTTTCATAAATTTCGAATTTTAAATACAGACAGAAAGCATTTTAAATGTAATAAAAAATCAATTTTTGAGAAAATTATTAAAATGTGGTAACACAAATTAACAATAGTGTTTGTAAGCCTTTTAACCTGTATAATACAAATAAAACGCACAGGTACGCAAATACTCTGTTCTCAAGATTCAGGGTGTTAAACTTTTAAAAATCTAAAAAAATTTACCAACACCTATCTTGATTAAAATGTTTAGACCTTATATAAATCATATTTAAATAAGTATTTATTGTTGTTGTTACATAATTGCTAAAAAATGTAATAAAAACCGAGATAAAAAAGTTATCGTCATCGTCATGACTCCTAAGGTTCTAAAAATATGCAAATAAGGGTATTTTATTTTTTCTTTCGCTTAAACTAAACAAGATATTAAAAAATTAGAGACATAAGGGATATATTTTTATTTGCATATTCCAAAGAAAGCACAAAAACTTGACAGGCACTACATTAAAACCGTCAGTGGTATACCTTTTTCTTTGTTAGAAATATTCCTTCAGTTGCCGCTCGAGACGCCACTGGACCTATAAGTGGAATTAGGTTATAAAGGTAGATAGTTATAAATTACTTCTTTAATGCCATAAATATTATTGCTAAATAAAACAAAATTTGCTTAAGGATATTCAAGGTATTTTAAATAACCATTCTTTTTACAAGTTTAACACCCTGTACTCTAAAAAGAATGGCGGATCCATATTTATATAAACTTTTTTATATTTTAAATAGTAGAATCTGTCCTTAAATTTTCTTATTAACATTCTGTAACACCCTGTATAGCACTGCATTTTTAACTTCTAAAAATATATTTGATGTAAAGTAGTCACCGTATTGATTCGCTTACCTTTGTCAAGAAAATGTTTGCTTAGTATCCTAATTAAAGATAGGTATAGACTATACCTAGGGCACTTTATATTGAAAAAAATACCAACTATGGTTACTGACTTTTAAACCAATAACATACATTTTTTTATTGACCAACTAATGTAAGAAATTTTTGTTCAGATGTTTTTTGTTTTTAAGTCACCAAAGTGTAGTATACAAGAAATCATCTAGATATTTTGAGGAATCCAGAATACGGTGTCTCATTTAAAAATCTAAGGCTGTGGCTACGATGCAAGCCGCGAACAGCAAGCGAAAAGGAGGTAGATTGGCAAAACTAAATAAAATTATTTAGTTGTATTTTTTTGTACTATTATACAAAACATAGATACGAACATATTGATATATCTAAACAGTACCGTAATATGCTGGTAATATAGTTTAAATTGTAAAGCAAACGGAAGGTAGCCTTTTATTTTTAAAAGGCATAAATTAAGACCACAACTTACGTTCATTTTATAAATATATTCTTATTTGCCGAGCAAAAATATTTTTAAAATGATTTTCACATTGTGACATATTATGAAAAAACTGTACAATACAATGCGAATCATAATATGTCGAAATGTGAAGCAAACAGCAAACGCCTTTTTTATTTTATAAATCCGTAAATCTAAGATATCCCAAAACTATAATGTATCAATGCCATTTTCAAAACGCACACAAATCAAAAAGCGATTTTTGAATGACGTCCCCGTAATTAGAAAAGTCGGGCTCGCACGGCACTCTGCAGAAAATATACTGAGCCCCAGAGATCGTATTTTACTCTACTGCTTCGGTAAGACAGCATAAATCTGGTTATATTTACAGACAGGTTCATAGATCGGTCCGAGATATCGCGTATGGTGGATTTCTTAAGATTTCCTTCTCGCTATATATCACTCGGTATATCACGTCGGGCCGATAAATCAAGTGGGCCGCGCCAACGATTTTACCAGGTCGCAGGCGGCACCGACATCTCAGCCGCCTTGCCTACCCGATTTTTGCGCCACCGAATTTAAGCGATATTTTAACCCTCTTCATATCGGGAAAAATTTATTTAGCGTTTTATTGCGCCCTTTTCAGATACGGTTTCAGTTTTTACTGATTTTCAAATAGAAACAGAAGGACAGTTTTTATCTAGTTCGGGCTTTATAAAATATTATAGGAGTAAAATCATAGTAATATACAGTGTGTCCAAAATTGGTAGAGAATGTATTGGGATATTGGAAACTATAAAATATAGAAAGATGGTTATATTGGCCATTTAATGGTTAATCTAATGCCATTTTGTTGACAGCTGTATTTTTTTAATTTTTGAATTATTTTAAAGAAACTCAAAATGTGCATTTTAGAAAAAGTGCTATAGTTTTTTATTTCAAATAATTTTTGGAATCTAAGTAAACATTATTCGGACAACTTTTTAAGAGCAATGCATTTTGATATTCAGATATCAATTTCGACGTTTTGGTTTTAAGATGCCATCATCAACTTTCGTTTTTTATTTGGCGGTCATATTGTTTTTTGTCCATTTTTAGGAACGTTTTTTCCCTCTAAAATGATGTATAACACTCTATAGGTATTTTTGATTTTTATGTCAAACATCGTCAAAATGAATTTTTATCCGAGTTGGCCTTGACTGCGGAAGCTATTAGCTCTAGAATTTCTATTCAATTTCCAATAAAGACCTATGTTGGGAAAGATAATAATAAGTTTATTTCTAACTTTTATAAACTTACGTACCCTAAGAAATATAAATATTTACCTTGTGTGCATCAGCAGATTACAATATGTGTAAATTATATCAAGCTTTTAATCTTGTGTATAAATGTGTGTATGTGCTTAAAAAAGTTTTTTTTTAAATTTTGTTATCGATAACATACAAAAACCTGGTTTATAGCCTTCAAATTGTCACCAACACAATTATAAAACTAAATTATACTTACATACTAGTCTTTACAAAACCCTGTTCTCTTCACTTATCCTTAATAGGTACCAATTTAATTGCACATTAGAGTTAAAAAAATTAGTTTTAAAAAAATAATATGAATTGTAATACAAACAAAAATTCAAAAGTATTTTGCAAATTAAACCTGATTTTTATAATACATGAGCTGCCATCAAAAGTTAAAGTTTTTAAAAAATATTTTTTAAAGATAACTATCATAATTATTAAATAAAAAATAAAGAAAAATACATAAAACTTACTATAATATAATAAAATAGTAGGTTGGTAATAAGTGTAGAGAACATTATTACTTGACAGATTATTATGTAAGTAAAATTTGGTGTTTTAACTGCGTTTGTGTCAACTGAAAGACATAATGAATTTGGTTTTATATATTATGTTAAGGGTAAAATAATAAAAAAAAGGTTTTTGAGCACATACACATATTTATGATTAAAATTGTACAGCTTAACATAATTAACACATATTTTAATGTGCCGATGCATACAAGGTAAATACCCATCTTTGTGTGGGTACATCTTATATATAAAATTCTCGTGTCACAATGTTCGTTCCCGTACTCCTCCGAAACGGCTTGACCGATTCTCATGAAATTTTGTGAGCATATTGAGTAGGTCTGAGAATCGGCCAACATCTATTTTTCATACCCCTTAGGGATAAGGGTTGTCCACCCTTAACATTTTTTTAAATTTTTAGGCTAGAAATAACTTAAAAATTATTTATATGGCAAAACAACGTTTGCCGGGTCAGCTAGTCTTATATATAAAATTCTCGTATCACAATGTTCGTTCCCGTACTCCTCCGAAACGGCTTGACAGATTCTCATGAAATTTTGTGAGCATATTGAGTAGGTCTGAGAATCGGCCAACATCTATTTTTCATACCCCTTAGGGATAAGGGTTGTCCACCCTTAACATTTTTTTAAATTTTTAGGCTAGAAATAACTTAAAAATTATTTATATGGCAAAACAACGTTTGCCGGGTCAGCTAGTCTTATATATAAAATTCTCGTATCACAATGTTCGTTCCCGTACTCCTCCGAAACGGCTTGACAGATTCTCATGAAATTTTGTGAGCATATTGAGTAGGTCTGAGAATCGGCCAACATCTATTTTTCATACCCCTTAGTGATAAGGGTTGTCCACCCTTAACATTTTTTTAAATTTTTAGGCTAGAAATTACTTAAAAATTATTTATATGGCAAAACAACGTTTGCCGGGTCAGCTATTCTTATATATAAAATTCTCGTATCACAATGTTCGTTCCCGTACTCCTCCGAAACGGCTTGACAGATTCTCATGAAATTTTGTGAGCATATTGAGTAGGTCTGAGAATCGGCCAACATCTATTTTTCATACCCCTTAGTGATAAGGGTTGTCCACCCTTAACATTTTTTTAAATTTTTAGGCTAGAAATTACTTAAAAATTATTTATATGGCAAAACAACGTTTGCCGGGTTGGCTAGTCTTATATATAAAATTCTCGTATCACAATGTTCGTTCCCGTACTCCTCCGAAACTGCTTGACAGATTCTCATGAAATTTTGTGAGCATATTGAGTAGGTCTGAGAATCGGCCAACATCTATTTTTCATACCCCTTAGTGATAAGGGTTGGCCACCCTTAACATTTTTTTAATTTTTGGGCTAGAAATTACTTAAAAATTATTTAAATGGCAAAACAACGTTTGCCGGGTCAGCTAGTCTCATATATAAAATTCTCGTATCACAATGTTCGTTCCCGTACTCCTCCGAAACGGCTTGACAGATTCTCATGAAATTTTGTGAGCATGTTGAGTAGGTCTGAGAATCGGCCAACATCTATTTTTCATACCTCTTAGTGATAAGGGTTGTCCACCCTTAACATTTTTTTTTAATTTTTAGGCTAGAAATTACTTAAAAATTATTTATATGGCAAAACAACGTTTGCCGGGTCAGCTAGTTAGTTTATAAAAGTTAGAAATAAACTTGTATTATCTTTTCCAATATAGGTCCTTATTGAAAATTATTTTCTTATCAATCCATGAAGGCTAAAAGCCTAAATAGTAACATACCGTGGGTGTCTTAAGAGAGGTAAGAGGGAGTTTGTTGATATGGGACTTAAATACTTGAAGATTTGGGGGAAAGAAAACACCTCCGCGGGCAGCAGGTTCCACATTCTAGAAACTTCAGGAATAAAAGAACGAACAAAGTGAAAAGTTCGTGACCTGTCCAGTTGGACTGTAGATATAGGGAAACATACGTGCTGCACCACGGGTTTCTCTGTTGGATACCTTCAGAGCAAAAGCCATCGAAGTACCTATAAAAAAGCGATAAATCCCCCACAGCCCGACGATGGGCAAAAGAGGAAAGCAGGATAGCAATTGTTTCTAGAGCTAATGGCTTCCACGGTCATGGCCAACTCTGACCAGAAATTAACTTTGACGATATTTGACATAAAAATTAAAAATACCTATCTTTATGTTATGTGCTGTTATAAATCATTTTGAAGAAAAAAAAAACGTTTTTTAAAAATGGAATGTAATCTCAAAATCGAACCGTCGAAATTAAAATCTGAATACAGAAATGCATTTCCCTTAAAAAGTTGCTCTGATAATGTTTTAACAGATTCCAAAAATTATTTGAACTCAAAAAACTACAGCACTTTTTCTAAAATGCACATTTTCAAAATAACTCAAAATTTAAACAAGATTCAGCCGTCATCAAAACGGCATGGGATTACTCACTGAATGGCCCACAACTTTCCCATTTAACCATCGTACTATCTCTTATAGTTTCCAATATCCCAATACATTCCCCACCAATTTTGGACACACTGTATAAAAAAATCCTATTTGAAATAACGTATCCTATTTTGGTTTGCAATTTAAAACTCTAGATGCTTAAAAAGCTTAATTTTTTAGCATATAATTGAGGTCTGGTATTTTAAATTGGATTTATAGGCTTATAATTTAAAAAAAAAAAAGTTGTTCAGTATTGGATTCGTTAAATTATACTTGGGCTAAAGTAGTTCATATCATCATATATTCTAAGATTCGAATAGGAAGCGATCTCTATCCATTTGTTTACCGGATAAAAACTATTTTGTATTTAAACTGAGGGATTGCTACAGTCTGCCTAAAATATTATATATATTAAAGACGACCCACTGTGTGGTGTCTCACCTTGTTAACATACCGGAATTATTTATTTAGTCTCTATCTGTTGGATTCTACAGACGTTAGACCGTCTTTTTTCCACACATTGCCTGTAAACTATTTAACTTAGCTAATACGGTGTGTGTTTCCGAGTGCCAAGAAAAGATTCTGACCACTATGTCGTATAAAGCAAAATTTGTAAAATAGTTAACTTATATCTATTACATTATAATCCTAATAAATTTTGCTATGAAGTAAAGATACGTGATAATGTCACCAAAATATACCTACGTAAATTTGCCGACAAAAAACCGACATGTCAAGTTAATTGAAAGGGCATTTCTGCGTTCGTCATGCATGCTTTAAAATTTAAAACCGAATCTAGACGGGCAAACACCCTTGAGTTACCCCCGGTCCGAGGAAATGAAAACTGGGCACTTTTCATTTGGAAAACATGGTGACAATAGTCAGAGAGCACAAGAGAACATCTGAAGTGGTTGAATTTTAATTCTTAATTATTATGTTTTTTTATTTCTTGTGTGCAAACTGTTTACGTAGACTTGTGAGGGTTTTTTGATATAAAAACGCAGTTTAAAGAAAAATAACTTATATTTTACCCTTATTTGGTAAATATTTACAAACCAGACGCATTACCAATTTTAATGAAGTAAGAAGAAGAAGAAGTTTTAGTGAAGGAAAAAAATTTAGTCGGACACATTTCGTTCTCTAGATATTCATCATCAGACTTAAAAACCAAAACTAACCTAAATTGACTATTTCCCCGTGCCTTTTGCACACAATTCTTAAGTTTTCTGCTAAATTGGTACTTAATATTTGATTGCCACCTCTAAAAATGTCATTTTTGCATTAATTTTTTCCATAAAATTGTAAAGCTTTACTTTAAATTGCAGTAACCTTGGTGTCGCCAAGGCTACTGTGATCAAAATGATTGAAAGTGAAGCTTTGAAATTTTATGGAAAAACGGGTAAAATAAAGACAAAATGGGGTTTTTAGAGGTAGAAATTAAATATAAAGTACCAATTCAGCTTTCAATTAAGAATTAAGTGCCAAAAGAAGGGAAGAAATATTGAATTCAAGTTAGTTTTGGTTATCAAGTCTGATGATGAATATCTCAAGAATGAAACGAGTCCGACAAATTTTTTTCAAATTCGTAATCAGCGCACCAAAAAACCCCATACATCAAATTTGAATAAAATCGACGATGCTTCCGTTTTGTTAATAATTACCCTTTATTTTAAATTTTTAAACGTAATTTTTGACACAAAATTTGACATAGGTTATAAACGGTTACACCCACGTACTTGGCATTTAACATAAACTTAAATTTTTACGCAAACTCCAAAAATAAATAATACACAGGGTGTGTCAGTTAAAATAATAAAGTTGACATCAACTTCCAGTATAACCAGAAGTGCCCGAACTGTAAAAATGTTTTAGTAGGGGGTATCTACTTATAAATTTACAAAATTTTCTAGACCCTACTTTTCGAGAAATCGATCGCCGTGATTTGCTAGGGGACACCCTGTATACAGACTAAAGAAATGTTGCAAGGGTCTCCCAAGTTTATTGTTATAGCTAATCAAAAACCGTCCAAGTCTTGCCGGTCGCTCAGTGAACAAAGCTTTAAAACTGTAACTAGGTATGGCAACGATATATCGATTATTTTCAATATTTGTGGTAAATGAAAAAAGGACAAAATTAAATAGAGTTTTTTTCATTTAAATTTTTTGAACTGTGAAAAATTTTGTACAGTAAAATTAAAAAATAAACTAAAAGTTTAAGCTAATTTTTACTATTATGCCGTATTTGTTTACTTACTACCTATTAAGACAAAATTTAAAAAAATATATGTAATTTAAGAAAATGTATCGATATTTTTCTCTCTCTCTCTCAAATATCTATATATGGCTCTTCGATGTATCTAATAATCGATATTAGCCAAAACGATATTTATCCATACCGATGTTTAAAAAATATTAAATTTGACATCCTTAACTGTAACCCACAAGTACCGGGTTCGATTCCCAACCGGAAAGATATTTTTTGGTAGTAGTTAAAAAAATATATCTTTCGTGGTGACACACGTCTAAAAGGTGCTGTAAAATGCAGAACTGCAGGTTTTACTGCTTAGACAACGTTGACGAAACATTGGAGAAGTTGGGTTAAACATCTAATTAGCCGACACCCACGGTACTCTTAAATTTAAAAAATAAGTTTTAATGGACTATTACAGAGATAGAAAAATTATAAGTTTTTGTTAACGAAGTATTCACTGATCTCGATACTTTTAAAATATTTTACAAAAAACTTAATTTTTAAAACTTTAATAATAAAAAATAATAAAAGAAAAATGTTACCATTTCTTTAATTTGAGAAAACCAACGTTATATCCATTTAATTTTGTTTTAACATATTTAATTTAATTAAGTGTTTCTTCAAAGAATTTTTTTTTGAAACTCCTACAAAAAAGCACTTCTATTATTGTTTATTTTTTATATTTTAACTACCAATCTGGATGGATTGCTAATGGTTCTTACTTGCGCGATGTTGGTGTTAGTTACATTACATAAGCGAAAAACGCGCTTCGGCACCAGTTATCACGTCGTTGCCGAAGGTAAACGTGCGTGTGCTAAAAATTCTTGCGTGCAGAATTTATCAATGCTCACTGGCTTAGTAGTACAAGAAGCACGTGCATGTGGATATGGCTTTCAAATACGCATGCTCGTAAACGCACCGATTTGTTGACTGCGCGCACGGAAAAAATGTGTGAATAATTTATAGTGAAAAGTTGTAGCACAACGATTGTACATTTAACAATTGTGTATTTACCAGTTTTTGTTTAAATATGTACAATCTATAATGTTAATGGATCGTACACTATTTAATAAAACTTCGTTTAGCAGTGTGTGATATATCAAATAAGAGAAGAAGCTCAATTTCTGTATCAGCTATTTCATCATCCACTATTAGTCATCCAATTCAAAATATTTACATGCCGGCATTCGCGTGACACCGTCTCTTTTTCATGCATTCCCTGTCTACATTTGTAACTGGCTTATTCTGTACATTATAGCAAAGGATACTGATGGTTTGTTACTGTTAACACAATTTGGACAATAAGCTACTATGTTTTGCGATATTTCTACTTCATAAGGGACCGGTCGGTGATTGGTGATCTCAATTGGCTCAGAAATATAAGCTCTGGCTAGTGTGAAAATCTGCATCTCCAAGTCGGAGAGTGACAGGTACAACTTTGCAATGCAAGAAATCTACAAGCAGTAAAAAGTTTTTCCTCTTATATTTTTGTAAAACTCAAAATCATAGTTTTAGCTTATGTGCAGTGTGTAGTGTTTATTACAAGTTGTGATAATAATGCATTCTGTATTTTAGAATTGCTTGTGGTACAATTTTCGCGCAATATTCAGTAATGGCTATTGCAAACATTTCCTTAATAACTTTATTTTTATTCATTCATTCAGAGGGCGTCTATTTCACTACAAATAATTGTACAATTTTGTGCAATTGTAATATTTTCTACCACATTTTTTTTTACGTGCGAGGCAGTAAATATTCCAAAAATGCTACCAGCCACTATAATTACAAACCACTTTTTGTCACCATCGACCTTGCATAAAAACGTTTAAAAGTAACATTTTTGTGGTTGGATAAAAAAGATACCTTTTAACCGCCGACTAAAGCGTTGACAGTTCAAAACTTCTGATTAAATTTTCATTAAAAATTATAGACGGCAATAAAAACGCCAACGATCTGCCACTGGCAAATTCATAAAGAGGGAAATTAATTAGCAAAGCGATTGACTTCGTTATGCTGTTTGAAAAGTATGGGGCAATTTTTCATCACTTTTTCCGTAAGTTTAATGGCGATTTGCTGTTTGCTCGGATAAGTTATTGACAGTGATTTTTTTTGTTTTGAAAATTGGACAAGTAATGCGGTCATCAAATAGTTCAAATAGTTAAATATTAAACTTTTATTTTAACTCAAACTTTATATAGAGTATTAAGTAACTTGACCGACAAACTTTAAGTGGTGATTTTATATTAAAAAATAAAAACAAAACTTCATATGAATATAATGTTCGAAACGCCTTAGTTTTTGAATTGGAAATTTTAAAAAGCTTTTTTTTAATAATAATTTGTATACCCATTAAGGGATATTTTAATAAATATGGGAGACGTCTCCTCTTCTTAATTTTACATAAAATAAAAAATAAATTTTCATAAGTGTCGTCCATGGGGGTTTAAGTTAAATATTTTTCGAGAAAAAATGGTGCGCAACTGGATTTTCCTAAAATAATTTTATTTTTTATTTGTGTTTAGTTTTGAACACATTGGATATTTTGATTTTTTTTTCATTTAATGTAAACTCTTTATATTATCAAATAAAATATATCTTAAGGAGTTTGAAGACAAGACTACATTTATTATATCAGACATTATTAGTTTTGGAAATATAGCCACCTTAATCAGGTATTCAGGTAATTACTATTAAAATACCAGTATTGTTCTCTACTTAAAAATATTTACTTTATATTCAAAGGTTACAGAGCACTCGTCAGGAGCTTTTAAATGATGTGCTACATGACTCTCCCTTCTATTTCATTTTTTTCGAAAATGACGCTCAGCAGCCATATTGAAAGTTTTATCTGTCAATTTTACCCTAAAATATATTATTTACGCATTAAGTTTGGGCAACTGAAAGGGGTACATTAAAAAAATACTGTGTACAACATACCATTAAAAAAAAAACTTTTATTTCGTAATGTTCAAATTGCATCCACCAAAATGATATACAGTGTGGGCCAAATTACACTTGCACACTTTTTAACTAATAATTACTTTTTATCTGTTGGGCCCATTTTTTTCTCTTTTAAGGAGCTAATTGGTAGGTATGTTTTCCCTAGGTATGCCAATTTTGGTAAAATAGATTAAAACAGGACTGGACTTACGGGACTTTTTCCAAAATGATGCATTAAATTTTGTTGCAAAAAAAAAAGGATTTTATCTACAGTTAGGCTAATACGTATATTTTTAATTTATTTACTGTTAAGTTTGGTCAACATCCAACTCAATAACCAAAAAAAGTTATTTTTTTAAATCGAGAGAAATTCATGCTTTACGAGGAGCATTATTTATCAAAAATAATTATAATTCCTAAATCCTCAAAATGTTGACAGATTTGCTTTTACTGAATCATTTTCCATGGTTTGTCTACAAGAAAAACGTATTAGCTTAATTGCAGCTAAACCAGATTTCTTTTACAACGAGGTTAAAAACAGTATTTTGAAAAAAGTCCCGTATGTCCAGTCCTGTCTAAATCTATTTGACCAAAGTTGGCAAACCTAGAGAAAACAGATCTACCTAATAGCCCTTTAAAAATAAAATAGATAGGCGCAACAGATAAAAAGGTATTATTAGTTAAAAAGTGTGCAAGTTTATTTTGGTCCACCCTATAGAAATTATAAAAAAATATTTGTTATCTTCTAAATTGATGTACGTGTACTTTTATTGCTAGAGAGATTCTCGATAAAACTAGCAACAGGTCTGTCAAAATACACCCCGTCCGACCCCAGTGACACATAAAAATAGCACGATAAAGGCGCTAACGACACCATCGTTAAATTAAATTCGTCCGGCTCAAAACGGGTTTACTTGAAAACGGCAAAAACACAATTACAGGCACTGAAGAGGCCTCAAATAAAAAAATGACGTTTTAAATGGTTCTTAATTAGGAAACTAAATCCAACCCTCTTTAAAAAGATTAAACCGTGTGTTTGTGAAGCGCCGTAATGCCGTTTGAGTGACGTGAGCTCCCTTCGCGAGGGAGAGTTGAAAAAGTGGCCGTGTTAACCCCAAACATTCCATTTTTATACCTTAAATATTATGACGTCAAATATTCGTTATTTAATTTGCGTCGATCCGGTGGTATTACTTTCGTAATCTTTCTGAAAAGGGTTGAACTTATCGAATTAATTTGATTATTGAAATTGATTCTTGCGATTTATTATCGAAATAAGTATGATTATTTCCCTCACTACAGTGACCTTCGAAGAGTTGAACACATATAGAAAAAAATACTTTTGAAATTATTAAAAAACTTTTTTAGGAATCACCTCTGCCTATTGATTAACCTAAAATTCCATTATGACATCCAATTCATAGGCGTCCGTTGGGGACATAATTAATAAAAATTAAATTAAAAATTAAATATTGAAGGTAGATGGCTCAATTTCTAAAAAAGTTATTTAAAAAAGTGTTTAGGATTTAATTTAAGGCCGATGTGCAAATTTTAAAATTTATTTTTTTAATTAAAAAAAAATTTGGTCAATTTACGAATCTTAATTTTTTTCTTTAAAATAGGTTTTCTAACTATAAAGTGACGAGCTGATATGTTTATCATTATTTTCGTATTTTCTTTAACATTTAAAACAAGAAAATTAAAAAGTGAGATATGGCAATTGCTATAAGTGTATACACCTGCTTTTTTCTAAGAGCTGTATTAATACATTGCAATCAAAATATAGTAAGTCATGATAGAAAAGACCATATTTAATAAATAATAATAAACAACATTTTTGTAAAGCAGTTTTCTTCTTATATTTTAATTAAAGTTGAGTCACGCAGCCAATACTTTAAACTCTTACTGATTCACAAATGTATTGCACATTTTATACCAAATATATTTTTGTAACATAAGTTTATGACACATTTATGAAATGATCTATCTTGTTTAGATTTTTAAATTACAATATAGCTCTTAGCAAAATAGTTGTGCACTTAGAGTACTTACAAAATCCGATTTTTTAAATTTTTGTCGTTTTAAATGTAAAAGGACATGCAAAAAATATTATTAATTAAATTAGTATTAATATTATAGTAAAAACCCTATTTTAAAGAAAAATATTAGGATTCGTAAATTGACCAATTTTTTTGGTAAAAATGTCTTTTTTATCAGAAAAAAATCATTTTAAATTTTGCATATTGGCCTAAAATTAAATTCTAAACATAATTTTAAAATAACTTTTTGGTTATCAAGCCAATTAACCCTACTTTTTATTATTTTAATTTAATTTTTTATAATTATATCCCAACCAACGCACCCTAACTGGATGACATTGAATTTTAGGTTACTTAATAAGCAGACATTATTGCCAAAAAAGTTTTTTAATAATTTAAAAAAAATTACTTTTTTCTGGATGTATTTACTAATTTTCAAATATTTTTAAAATCTGTAAAAATATTTTTAAGATAACTTTTTAAAAGCAATGCATTTCTGTATTCAGATTTTAATTTAGATGTTTTGGTTTTAAGATACTATCATCAACTTTCGTTTTTCTTATGGCGGCCATTTTGCTTTTTACGTTTTTCCCTTTAAAATGATGTATAACACTTTATAGGTATTTTGGATTTTTATGTCAAAAATCGTCAAAATTTAATTTATTCCGAGTTGGCCATGACTGCCTGCGGCAGCTATTAGCTCTAGAAAGAATTGCCATTCAATTTCTAAAAAGGATCTATGTTGGGTAAGGTAATGCAAGTTAATTTTTAACTTTTATAAACTTATGTCCCTACCCAAACAAGGATGGATATTTACCTTGTGTGCATCGGCACATTAAAATATTTAATAACAATATCAAAGTATAACCTTTCTACCAGCAAAACGTTTATGTGCTCAAAAATATTTTCTATCCATTACATACAAAAACCTTATTTATATTCTTTAAATGTCACGAGCACAATTATTAAACTAAATTATACTTACATATTAGTCTAAAAAATGGTCTCTGCACTTATTCATGTTAGGTACCACTTTAATTGCTTATGGGAGTTTAAACAAAACCAAACAAAATATGGGTTTAAAAACTTTTTAATACAAACATTCCAAAATATTTTGCAGGTTGTAAGATGATTTTTATTATACGTGGGCTGCCATCAAAAAGTTCAACTTTTGTAAAATAATTTTTTATTTTTTTTCTCCATAGTAATTATTAAATTAAAATTTAAAAAATAGTAAAAAACAAGATATAATTTAATAGTAGGTTGGTAATGCAGAGAACATTGTTTTTTCACAGATTATTATGTAAGCAAAATTTGTTTTTTCAACTGTGTTTTTGCCAATTAAAAGACATAATAAATTTTGTTCTTGTATGTTGTTATGGGCAATAAAATAAAAAAAATGTTTTTGAGCATATACACACATTTCTGATAGACAGTTTACGGCTCAGTATAATTAACACATATTTTAATGTGCCGATGCACACAGGGTAAATATCCATCTTTGTTTGGGTACATTAGTATATAAAAGTTAGAAATAAACTTGCATTTCATTTTCAACAAAGGTCCCTATTGAAAATTGAATGACAATTGTTTCTAGAGCTAATGGCTTTCGTAGTCATGGCCAACTCGGGCAAAAATTAATTTTTATGACCTATAAAGTGTTATGCATCATTTTAAAGAGAAAAAACGTTCTTAAAAAATGTGCAAAAAACAAAATGGGCGCCATAAGAAAAACAAAAGTTGATGATGGTATATCAAAAGCAAAAAGTCAAAATTAAAATCTGAATATAGAAATGCATTTTTCTTAAAAAGTTACCCTAATAATATTTTTATTGATTTCAAAACTTATTTAAAATAAAAAAACACTTTTTGTAAAATGCACATTACATTTTTTTTAAATAACTCAAAATCCAAACAAGATACACCCGCCATCAAACCGGTATTAGATTAACCATCAAATGACCCACAACTTTCCCCATTTAATCATCCTTCTTTATCCTATACTTTCCTATATCTCAATACAATCCCTACCAATTTTGGACACACACTGTATAGGTCTCTATTTTAAAAATGGCTTGCCCAAACCAATTATTTATAATAAGGTATGTCTAGTTTTTGTAGGATATTAAAGAATTAAAAGCGGTTTCTGTGGAGCGCAAATTATCTAAGTTAGCATTTAAGCTTAATAGTTGGGCAGAGTTTTCCAGACCTCCCCTACATTGACAAATATTTAATAATTACTTTAAAAGTTTTCAGAGCAACTTATATTAGAACTAATTGTCATTTTACATACAACAGGCGACTAATTTAAAACTTTTAATTTATTTTCTATATTGTAATATTATGTGTTTTTAACATTAAATCTTTGCTTTGTTCTGTCACAGAATAAAATAAAATATTATACATGGGAAAAACCTAAAATTTTAGCATCTTTGTTTATTGTCTTCCTTCGCTTCGCGTCGAAGACAACACAACCTTGGGCCAAAATCTTTTGTCCCTCTATAATAAATTACTATTTGGATAAGTGAACAACCAGAGCTAACCGTCTCATCAAAAAATGCTTTAACGCATATTTTCAGTAGCATAAAATATATTTGTAAGGGCCAACGTGAAATAATAAAAAAAAATAGATAATAATACTATATTACTGAGTCAACTTTAATTCAGATAAATGAGTTTTGTGCCATTGAAAATACATATTAAAGCACATTTTTTAGTTGTGGTATGGTTTGCTCTGGTTCTTAACGCTTCAGTTTAATTCTAGGAAATTTAAATAAACATACAAATACATATAAGACTAATAAAATAATGAAATACTGCATAAATATTTTTTTAGTATAACACTTTAAAAAAAAAATCAAATTTTAATAATTGTAAATATTAGGCAATTCACTATGTTTATAAAGGTTAATATACCTTAATAATCTAAAAACGTAAATATAAAACTTAAGACAAGGATATTATACAGTTTTAAACAAATTTAAACCGACGGGACACTTTCTCAGTCATAACTTTTAAACATTTTTTAATCCCAGTCGCAAAACTTTTCAGTTTGACAGAAATAATCTCCTTCAGTCCAGAACTTTGGGCCCGGGTAGTAATTCTGCAAAAGTTGAACATAAAGAAGTTTTTGCTAATTCAAATCAGTTTGAAACCAAAATTCGACCTACCCTACCAACTTTGGCTAACTAGTTCACACAAGTCAGAAAGAGAAAGTACAAAGAACGTAAGTGTAATTTGTGTTGGCAAAGTTTCGGACTAAGTTAGCGCCAGTTTGAAATTAAAGTGAACTTTTTATGGACCCTGGCATGAATTTTGTGAAATCGATGGTGTTTACATTTGGAGTCAACTTTAGAAAATCGATGAGCAAATATTCGCACAAAATTTTCCTTTGCATTTCAGAATTAGTGAAACTACTTTAGAAAATTTATAAGTTTTATTTAAAATTAATTAAAATTTTAAATTTATGATTACCAAAACCTAAATTATTGGTATACAGGTATTTTTTTTTATTAAAAGGAAATTTAATTTTTTTGGGCCATTGCCTCTGCAAGTCCGATAACTTAAACATTGATAAACTAAAAAGCTACGAAATGTTAGGAATTAAATTTTAAATCAAACCAAAAAGTTAAATCATATAGTTTTTTTTTAAATATTCTGCCATTTTAAATAAATTATTGTTGTTCATTAAAGAGAAATCATGTATACCATTTTATTAAACTAAATGGCTTGACTAAACCCAATTCCTTTTGTTTTAGTTTTAATATAACATCTTTTTTGTTTTTTTCTACAGACTTTCCACGGATGGGGTATACAAGAGAACAAATGGATTAGAAATTTAATTTTTAGAGAAAAATTATTCTTCTTAAAAATTTTTGCTTGTTAATATAAATATTATTCACGAAAAGAAAAAGTTAATTTTGTATACAGGGTACGCCAAAACCTTTATTTTTATTTTTTTAACAAAACAGCATTGAGAAAATTTATTGATAATAGCATTTTGAATGGCATTATTAATATTGCAGGAGTATCAAAAACTTTTATGAAACTGATTTTGGAGTTATCAAAAATTAATTATTTTAAATTTCTGTAATAAAATAACTTTAAAAACTCTCCTTACTTGCTTGTTAAACACCTGCGTTTTCCATATTTCTACACAACAAAATTTCTGTAAGCCAACGGGATAAAGGCGTTTTCGCGAAATTATCAAGTTATAAAATTTTGTTTCATTATTGTTATCGATTGCACACTTTATTTTAAATAAATTGTGCTTATTTTATTTTGTTAAATCATAAAAAAAAAGTTAGTTTACCATTGAAGAAAGAGCATGTTTCTTAACTTTTTGCCAAACCTGTATACGAAATCAACATTTCTTCTTCGTAAATCATATTTTTTTACAAGCTAAAATTTTCATGAAGAATGATTTTTTTAATTCAATAATCAAATTTTCGGTCCATTTGACCTCTTTTAAACCCCATGCGTGGAATGTATATACCAATAACAAAGGTGACATAAAAATTATTCAATACCAAATGTATTAATTCATTTTTATGTTACCTTTGTTATTAACTCTGTTAATTAGGTTTGACTAATTTTTATTTATGAAAAATTGTTTTTTTAAGCCAATAATAAATGCTTCTTAGAAATTAAAATTACAGAAGAAAGTGTGTATTATCAAGTATAAAATGGTATATTTTATAAATATATTAATATTAATAAAGTTTCTTTACAACCTAAATATTATTGTTCTACAATTTTGTATTCAACTTTTACACGTTTTACATCATTTACGATTATAAGCAACATCTTATATCCAGAAAACCTTATTCCACTATATTAAGAACTACAAACGCCATCTATATCCTCCTTATGTAACTACACACTTCCAGAAAGCACAAGACAAGGCACATTTTGTATTTTTTTCTTTGCCTTATGCTTTACACTCATTTAAAAAACATTTTCAAAAGCTTTTCGTAAAAGATTTTTAATAAAATATTTTTAAAATACTTTTCCTATGGCAGGAATTTTGTTAACTATGTAATGTTTAAAAAGTTTTAAAAGGTATTTCATAATAAAGTGTAAAAACTATTTTTAGCAAAGCAAGCTATTAAAAAGAGTTTTACGGAATATGGAGTTGTGGAGTGACTTTAGAAGGAATTTTAAAAGAATTTTTAGTGATGGGTAATGAAAAAAGTAATTTAATTTTAAATATTTTTTAACGTTTATTATTTAAGAATTTAATTAATGTAAAGAATATAATTTTAAATACTAAATTATTACTAATATACATATATAAAAGGCAATTAAACATATTTTAAAAGAAGTGAGTAATAATGGTAAAATACATTATAAGATATGCTTTTTTTATATTTACCTACAAAATATTATTTAGTAAAATATTTTATCATTTGTAAAAATTAAAATTATATTTTTTGAAATTTTGCTTATATACTGAGCTACTAAAGTATATGTCATTTACTTTATTGAATGACAGCAGCTAGATAGACACCACTAAAAGTAAGATATCAGTAAATTGCCTGCAAAAATTTACAAAAGTATACAAATCGTAAATAAATACGATGTGTTTACGTAAGTTGGCATCATATTAAAAATAAATAATTTTACAAAAAATGTTATTCCTTATCATTAAGAAGTTCTGCATTGTTCAAAACCTAAAATGCAACCATCAGATTTTTGTTCAGGAATAAAGTACCTGTAATTTTACTACATTGGAAACAATAAGATGTTTAAAAATAAAAATAACTTTTAAATATACAATTATGCAATAATGATAAAAATTTGGATTTGTACAATAGTGCAATACATTTCGTAATCATAAATTTTATGGTATAAATTTAAATATATTTTTTTAATTAACTGATATCAAAACAAGAACAATGTATAATGAACCAATGCACAAACTTAAAGTTTTACGATTATTGCAAAAAAAATGTAATTAAACAAAATTGCATAATTTAAAAGTAATTTTTAATTCTTACCATTTTTCCTTTATAACAATTTTTTATAATTTGAAAAATACCTGTACTTTACTCTTGAGCAGAAAATTCAATTTTATACATTTTGATATTTATTGGATACATTTTAGGCTTAGGACTACGCAGAACAGAAGAAATCCCTAAGTTTAATCTTTACCCATTACAATACTTTTCTAGCGTAAGAAAAAATAAAGTTATTATATTAGTATACAGGGTGTTACAGAACAAATTCTACTATTGAAAATATGAAAAAAGTTCATATAAACGTGGGCCGCAAATGTGTTTTTTAAATATCCTAAATATAAATAATTACTTTTAATCAGTGTGTAAACTTTTTGTCCTTTCTTTAAATTAAGCAGTTAAAAATAAAGCTATTGTGTTTTTTTTCGTATTTTGTTTAGTTTAAGAGAAAAACTAAAATGAGGTTAATTGCATATTTTTAGACCATTAAAAAAGCATTGCAGGAACTTTTTTTAAATTAGGTTTAATAATTATTTTTTAATTAGCAAACATGTTACAACAACAATTAATTTTTATTTAAATAGGGTTTATATCCAGTCCAACAATTTTTCGTAAAATATATGGTTTCAAAGTTTTCAGTCTTTTAAAAAGTTTAGCACTTTGTGACAACGAAAAACTTACAGACCCATGTTTATATGAACTTTTTTATATTTTCTGATGCAGATCAGCTCTTAAATTTTCTTAATAACATGCTGTAACACCCTGTATAACTGGGAATTTTATAAATCTTAGATCAAAAAATATAACAAACCATTGTTCTAATAAAAATTGTATTTATTTAGTAGTTCGCACCAAAACCTATTTTTTTTTTAATTTTTTTTGTATTTTTTTTTCTTAATTTATTTATATCTTTAAAAACGCACCTCATGTATCTGACCGGGCCTCATACATTGGGGTGGGCAGATATAGCAGGGCGGAAAGACTATGTAAGTAGAGAGGGTTGCATCTTGCGCGCGCTTTTAAAATCCCGTGTGCCGTCCGTCGGACAAGAGTTTGCTATTGAAGCACTCAGTTCTGCTCCAACTTGCTACGTTAACGCGCTGATGCAGTTCGAGGTGCACCAGAGTGCGTAAGGTACGCAACACAACGTGTGAATAGTGCGTAACTTTGAAAAACTTTTTGTGAACTTTGATAATTTGATGTGGAACAAGTTGAGAGTTGTGACATTATGGATAGTGATAAATGTGACTGATATTGCTGAAAAGTTTGGTTGGTGAAAATGATTGAGTCTGTCTGTGCGACCACAAGGTACTTCAAATTTTTTTTTGTTTATATTGATTTTTGTTTAACAAGGGTTGTTTGAAAAAAACCTTTAATTCTATAATGAATATTCGGATTTTTTAGTTGTAATGTTTTAAAAAATAAAATCTATGGCAAAAAGTTTACAAATTACCTAAAAATGCTTTTTTTTAGCATAATCAATTAAAAGGCGGTGTTTGGTATTTAATAATCTTACAAATATATTAAATTATATTTTTATTAAATCTTAAAAACTCTTAAAAAATACTACACTTGTAGTAAAACTTTTCCATAACATTCTATAGGTCACGTCCTAAACGGTTTTGTTTAAATATTGGCAAATATTTATTTAATTTGTATTCTAATAAACTTTATTTTTCAATCTTACTGGTACTTGGCATGTTTAATCAGTCAAAATATTTAAGGTAGTAATTGTAAACAAAAAAATATCTTTTTTTATTTTAGTTTACTTTTTATATATGTTTATATGTTAGTCCTAAAATACCGGTTTTTAGTGGTTTATATTAAATTTGTAAATTTCATTTACACGACACAAAAACAAATGGAAAATACTTTCGCAAATATCACAAATACACAAGCATCATATTAAACAAAATTATGTAAAAGATAAAAAAACTGTCATAGACATTTAAGGTATGACATCAAACACCATACGATCTCTTTTTGCATTACCTTAAAGTTTTTAATTTTTAAAATATTTAAACTTTTTAATTTACGTAAAATTTAAGGGGTTAATATTAAATTGTTATTTATAAATCCTATTAAACTATTTGATATAAATCTTGTTCCCTTTCTCTATTTCCCTGCTATATTTTTAACGGTAAATAAGAATGAAACAAATATATTTAAATAAAATTTTGGTTAAATAAAAATTCTAATAAATTCCTAAACTATAATAATTATCCACTAAATGTTGTAACAGATACCTACCACTACCATGAGTTAATTTTCAAAGCTAAAAATATTCATATTTAATGAATCCATGTAAACATTTTTATATTATTTGTGTTAAAACTTCTCATAGAGCTTCTGCATGTCTTTAAACAAAAAATTTGTAAACCTATTGGTATGTTAACTTTATAGAGATAAACATTAACGTGTTCAATAGAAAATAAATATGATTAGATTATTATTTATAAATCTTATTAAATGTTTTGCTAATAATCTTATTTATTAAATAAAAATAAAACAAGTATTTTAAAATGGAATTTTGGTTAAATGAACTAAATAAATTTCAGAAATATAAGTATTATACTCTACATATTGTAACAAATATAACAAATTTTTTACACGATTTCGGTTTTTTAGGCTAAACTGCCTATTTAATAAATCCATGTATACAATTTTTTATTATTTGTGTCAATATAATGTCTTATAGAGATATTGCGTGTCTTTAAACACAAAACCGAATCCGTAAACCCATTGCAGTGCGTAAAATTTGTCAGCCATTCTTGCGTGACATACTACTAGAAGGAAATTATTAGCGTCGACAGGGTGACTGAAATTTGATAACATAATTTAGATGTTTTGTCAATAAATGAGAAACTAACATTATTAACACTTTATTAAAAAAATAATTATAAAAATAAACGTTAAAGCAAAACGGCAAATTGTAAGAAATCTATAAAAATTTTGTTATTTACTTTTACACTAAAGATAGATAGTGATTTATTATATATTTTACGAAATACATTAAAGGAATTATAATTCCATAGATAATAAATAATCTAATAAAACGCAGTTTTTTTAATGTTATGTGTTTGGATTGCACCTTTTTAGTTAGTTAGGCCAGTTTTATATAACTTAACTATTAGTATATTATTTCTAAATTTAAAAAGCTGGCAATTGGTTTTACTATCAGTTTTAAACCATCTAACCGCTTTCTTAAAATTTAAAATCAAAATACGATTATGAAGCTGTATAAGCCTCCCCTACAACTAGGTAATTTATGTTAAATTGGATTCAACAATTAAAAAAAAATGTTTATTTTATTTATTAGGGTTAAAGCTTAATTTGGATATGTGATATTTTATACATTTTGCAGATAATAATAATACAATTAGACGAAAAAAATAATACAATTTTAAATCAAACCATTAAGGTTCAATATAATTAATAAATAGTATTATGTCAGAAAAATAATATTTTTTGTACCAATAGACACAATATTACATATTGACTTTCTAAATTGATACAGGGTTTTCACAATTTAATAACATTTTAAAGTCGGTGAAGGACATACAACTAAAATATTTTGACAGTTCTACCCTTTCCGGTTATACCGGAAGTTAAAGTCAACTTTCTTATTTTTAATGAAACACCCCAACATAATATAATATTATTTATTTTTTAGAATCCATACCAATCGTTTTTATTTTATTTTAAATTTTATGTCGAAAATGGAGTTTGCAAGCCATTACTTAACCATAAACTCATTATAAACAAAAACCTGTAATATAAGTTGGGGTTGGGTTCCTCGTAGAGAAAAAACTTTTTTGTAGAATGTATTAAGATTTTCACAATTAATAAATACAGAGTGGTCAAAAATAATGGTTAAAAATTATAACGACAGAAATTTTAAAAGTCAATTTTTTCAAATAAAAACCCCCATTTTTTCACTTTATCCTATTGAGCATCAAAAATAAGGATAAGTTTGTAAGGATGTCTATTTAAAAAATTTATGGTTTTCAAAATATTAACAATATATTATTTATTTATCCTGACAATGCTTTTAAGTACGGCTAAAGACGACGTAGTGGGCTATGACGCCGCATTTCGTCGTTAGGGCAAACTAGAAGCCAAACCTTTAGGTACTATGTTGATAACAAGTTGTTTGTTCTTCTTTTTTATTTTAAAATCACCCTGTATAATAATTAAAAAATGTATAAAGCTTGTAGTTATAAAAACGTCAACGTACCTGTATTCCTTTACAACTCATTCATTGCGTGACGCACGACCCTTCGTATCAGGGGGATTCGGTGCGATTCACATTTTAACAATAGAGATTTTTTGTTGGTTTATCTGTGACTTTCTTGTTTTATTTGATATGACATGTTTATATAAAGTTGCATGTAAACACTGAAATTATTAGTAAATAAATACGTTTAGTCGGATTATTTACTATCTAATAAATAGCCTGTGCAACTAATATACTTTATTATATTTTTCATGCTAATTTATCCAATTTAGTTACAAATAATTTTGTTTTTGTCAATGTCTCTTTGCATTTTTTCTAAAAATAAATATTCTGATAATCTAATCAGTACAAGGTGTCCCACTGGGAACTGCTGCGATCGATTTCTCGAAAAGTAGGGAAAATTTTAACAACTAAGCAACAAGCTAAAGTCAGTGGAGGACATACGACTAAAATATTTTAACAGTTCTAGCACTTCCAGTTTTACCGGAATTTATTGTCAACTTTCCCATTTTAAATGAAACACCACATATGTTATTTAGTTTTTAGATTTTGCGTAAAATTTTAAACCTATTTTATAAATAGTTTTCTAAACCTAATTTCAACGGTTTTAAATTTTATGTCAAAAATGACGTTTGGAAGCTCTTACTTTACCCTTGTTTTTTTCTAAAGAAAAGCGTTAAATACAAATTTAGTCTAGGTTCCTTGTAGAAAAAGACTTTCTTTAGTATACTGTAATAATAATTTGACAATTTAATATAGGGTGGTCAAAAATAATCCTTAAAATTATATCTACAAAAACTCCAAAAGTCAATTTTTTCAAATAAAAACCCCTATCTTTTATTTTAAAATATTAACAATTTAATATTTATCTATTCTAATTATGCTTACGTAGGGCTTAGTTTGGTTTAAAGTTGACTTTGACAGCGAAATTCCGCATCATAGCCAACTACACCGTACCTACTATCCGTACTTAAAAGAATTGTGAGAATAAATAAATAATAATAAATTGTTAATATTTTAAAATTTGTAAATTTTTAGAATTGACATGCTTATGCAAACTTACTCTTATTTTTAATGAGATAATGTAATGTGTAAAAGATAGGGGTTTTCATTTGAAAAAATGGACTTTGTCAATATAATTTTTAACGATTATTTTTGACCACCCTGTATTTATTTACTGTCAAATTATTAACACAGGCTCATAAAGAAGGTCTTTATCTACAAGGAACCTAGCCACAATTTGTATAAAATGCTTTTGTTAAGAAAAAAATAGTTATGTAATGGCTTGCAAACGTCATTTTTTACAAACAATTTAAAATAAGTCATAAACGGTTGGACTTGGAAATTATAATACAATTTGTTTAGAATTTTACGCAGAATCTAAAAAATAAATAATATATAGGGGGTTCTATTTAAAATAAATTGTAAGTTGACAATAACTTCCAGTATAACCGGAAATGAATGTCGCAAAATATTAGTCGTATGTTCCCCACTGACTTGCTTATGTTGTATAATTTTCAAAATTTCCGAAAGCCTACTTTTCAAGAAATCGATCGCAGCAGTTCCCGATGGAACACCCTATATACTTGTTAAGTAAAAGTTAATATAAACTAAAAGACTTTACTGAAAACTTAATATTTTCAACGACTCCATGACTGTGTATATTAAAGCATAAAATAAATTGTATAGTATTAATACTGGTTACTATTTTTTCGGCGGCAATGCTCGTATTAAACCTGTGGTAAAAAAATGGTTTAGTTTGGAGATTATTCTTATATTTTGACTGTTTTATTTTTAAAAAATTGCACATGTTTGTTAAAACAATAAAAAAGTAGACATGCTATTAATTTACAAAAAGTGGCAACAAAAATTGTATCATTACATTTAGGAACTTTGATATAAACAATATTTGATAAATTTACTTTTTTTCAAATTCCATAAGGTCTTAAAATAAATTACTTAACTTTAATAACACCCTATATACCAATTAATGTATTAAATATTTTAAATACGTAATTTTTTATTAGACAGTTTAAAAACACTGATTTTACCGTAAATAGTAATGGGTTGACAACGAGGATAAAGAGGAATTATAGTGTATTTAAGCTTCTTATCTATAAATCAAGTTAAATTGATAATAATCATTTTTTTTACGTTTCGTTTCTATTCCTTTTAAAAATAACAGGGGTTTCTATTCAAAAAATTAAATTTAGTACCATTTTTGCCCACTTCTTTTGTTCTTCCATATCAAAAAAGAAAAACATTGTTACAACATTAAAGAATCATCAGAAGTAAACTCTTTAAGCCGAATGCAAAATACTAGCATTTAAATTTAAAAATTCTTTTTTATGGAACATTGACCAAGTGCCCTTGTTCACTGTTTAACAATTTATTTTCTTCCAATAAAAACTCCACTAAATTCCTGTTTTCCCGAAGTTTGGTGTTTATCACCATGTTTTAAACTTGTTTAGCTTCTTAAATTTGAAACTCTCCCCATAATCAACCCCTTAATCCAAAACGGCTTTAGAGTCGACTTTCAATCCAAAGCCCCCGTCTTCTAAACTGAGGCCCGCCTTAAAGTGCCTTCCAGGATTAACCAGTTTATCCTGTTGGATAGTCCTTACTTTAGCTATCTGTATTTAACAGAAGCTTGGGGATTTTCGAAAGTTACTGTTACTTGTCTAATAGTGTAAGTGCGGTCAACGATTTTAGACAAAAGTTTTTTTATATTTTTTTAAATACTCTGTTCTTTTGTACATTAGCTACTTTCGATGCTCTGTCGGCAGCCTCGTTTAGCAATCATCACATCGCGTGCCTAAAATACTTCTATTACGTAACATGCATTGAACAAGATTTTGCGTTAATTCTATATGTGTTATTGCATTTAGTCACCAGTAATTTTTCCAACAAGTGCACAAAGTGATACTTTTTAGTACACAAATGCCATTAGAATACGTTTTAAGTGCGATAAACCCACTTTGCGCAAGTGTTAGGAGCAATAATTTTTTTATAAATATCTGAGAATAGTAGAAACATCATTTTATCTTAATTTTAATATTTCTTAAAAACAAATTTTTAAACGCTAAATAAACATACAAATTCCTTTTTTTTATTTCATAACAAACAAACATGCAAATTAATTGTTATTAACCACATAGTGGACAGTGCTAAGTACCTTCAAAATATTTTAAAAAATTATTTGCTCGACTATACAAATTAGAAAAGTGGGCCATATCCTGCCTTGTAATGGATATAACAGAGTATTTGTTAATTTTGACTTTATATTTTTTTGACTTTTATTTGTTGTTATTGTTTTAACAAGTAATTACAAACATTTCCTAACGTAAGTTAGCGTGTGCAAAGTTTAATTTTGCGCACGAATTTACTGAATTTTTGACGCACACGAGTAGAAAACATGTTTATGGATACCAGCATATTTAAATGACCATATAAAATACCTATATTGCTAAGTATTGGTTGTTATATACAATGTAATATTCTTAATTTGTTGGTTAAAGTGATAGGGTAAACTATACAGTGATTGGCCAGTTAAGATCTTACAACCGCTTATGAAAAAAAAGATAGAAATGTATGTACTGACGCAATATTGGTATGTCGTCATATTCATATAATATTTAAAATAATTGACTTTTTATTTATCATTTATTTTAAAGAATCTTGTATAATTAAAAAACAATGCAAAGTGGAAAAAAATTAGTCATTGGCCATTGGTCATATGTAAATTATTGTTCACTGGAATACCAGTTTGGCTTGCTCCTTTAAAATAAATAACCTTATTAATTTATCCTATTAATAAAAGCAATAAAAAAGTTTCCTATTTACAACTTTTTTTTCATAAAATTATTTAAGCTATTTCGGAAAATAAAAATATTTAATAAATTAAAAATACTTTGCTCCACTGACCGTCTTTGACTGCAAAGGTTTTGAAGTATTTTCCAAAAATACTAAACAAAAAAGTCAAGTGAAGAATAAACGTTTACGTATTTTTGCATTTTCTTTAGGTTTTCCATAGAGACTTACTTACTTAAGAGTGATAGTTTTTTAATTGACACCCTGTATTTATATAATTTGTCTATAATAATTATACAGTTGTGGGCCTTACGGCAAATAATGAATTTTTTGTTTAAAGGTATATTAATTCCACTTTAATTTTTTCTAATAAGTACCCATAGACAACGTGTTGAAAAAAAAATAAACAAAGTCTTGTATTTTTCCGAAATTATAATTTTTTTGTTTACTAAGGTTGAATTTTTTTTAATTGTTAATTTTATTTTATGCTGTTTATAAAAACCTTTTAGTATCACTTAATGTGGTTTCCTTTTTTTCTATAAATAGGTGTATCAAATTTCTTTCAATACGGTTAAAGCGTTTTTAAGATATTTAAAAAATACCCATTTTTTTTTAATTTAAACTTCCTGTATCTTAGAGATAAAGCAAGTTTGGACAAATATTTAAAGGACATTTTTTTATATAAAAATATAAAAATTACCCTCCCAAGTTTTGTACCGCAGTAAGGAGACACCCTGTATATTTTATAATATCTCCAATATCGCTTTTTCATACTATCTTTTAGCTGGTTGTCATCATCGAATTCCAATATGACTGGCAATGGATCTGGCTCCACAGACATGTTATTTCTTTTCAGAAACAACTTCGCCTTTACAGTCATTGTCTGAACCTTCAGAAGAAATATCTTTCTTATCACATTTCATAAGGTTCTCCCTTTGTCATGCTTGTTAGTCTGAATTGCAAAGAATCACTTAAGCTTGTATATTCCATGTCCAAAATACACACACCTTTATGTACGGTGGGATAAAATTTAACATTAGGAAAATATATCTTTTTTGTCGTTTTTCTGTAACAATAGTTAATAGGCTGCCTAATTGTATATATACCATCAAAATTATTATGCAAAATATAACTAAAAATTGTTTAAAATTTACCTTAAATACGTCGCAAAACACTACTAATTAATTTACCGCCGTTATTAATACGCGAATTTCTTTTCTGCATATTTTTTATTATACACTAGTCTTAACCTGACATTTTGTCAGCGCGGGACAAAAAATAAAACGTGATACTGGAATGCTAATATCAAAAAATTGGTGGGCTGAATTGCACACCAACGTATGAGATTAATTTTTGGTGGTTAATTGGGTGCTGCTTAAGCAATCGTTGCTTACTGTCCTGTTTTTAAACCTTAGTACAACAATTTTTGGTAAATTAAGTTACATTTTATCTTACTTCTGTTCTTGTAAACATTAATAGGTCAGCTTTGAGAACACTGTGTAATTTTAATGCTTTTTGTGTGTTTAGATAACATTTACAAGAAAGTATGTTCATATAATATGAAAAAAAATGCAAATAATTTTAAAAATCTGCAAAATAATAAATTTGTATTGAAAACATTAAATTCCTCCATTAAAAAATAAACTTTAAAAACAAGATCTTAAATATGTTTGGTTCACTTGTAACTATGTAGTTTTGACCAAAACTATTTAAATAACTTTCATTTGAGATCTTCGAGACAAGGAATTTAATAAAGGTCTGGCCTGATTACCACCTTATCAGGTGTTGTCTATCTAGTCATTAGGTTTCTGCTATGTGGATTTGTCGAAAGATAATTTTAGGGATCCAAGGGCACTGGGAACTTTGGAATATTTAAATACGGTAGTAAGACATTTCGAAAATCGATGTTTGTTATACATAAAATCGATATTTTAAGAATATAAAAACTAAATTCCAATTTTAGAATTCATAGAGAATGTTTTATCTTTAGTAGGTTTTTACGATATTAAGGACGACCTTAGCACCAATTACAGAAGCTGCGTACAGTGAAATTATAGCAAAAGATTCCTTATTGGATTTTGATAATTTTTGCATATAAAAGATTTTTAGGTTGCTAATTACGAATCTAAAAGAATTTTAAGTCGGTACCGTTTCGTTTTCAAGATATTTATCAGTAAATTTCCATTATAAATTAAAAATAATATCGCAGAAGCAAAAATACAGTATAGCTTACAATATATATTGGAATTGTCCTGATAATTTTATACAAACAGTAGCAAATTTTATTGCAAAATTTTAACACATAGTTTGAATTACGCTTTTAATAGATCTATCCGTTTAATCTGCTTATCTATAAATTAAATGAGTACTAGTTAATAAAATAACATAAATATTGCATTTCTAACAAAAACATTAAATTATTTTAAAAAATTATTAATAAAATTAAAGTTTTTATTTACGCCGTCAATATATATATATATATATATATATATATATATATATATATATATATATATTATATATATATACTATTAAACTTATTGAAAATAGGTCTTATAATACAAATTAAATAATTTTGAAGGATGTAAAGTTGACAATAATAGTAAATCAGTATAGTAAAGTATAAATAGTATATGTGGCACAAAATATTATGTATTAAAGATTAATATTTATATATATATATATATATATATATATATATATATATATATATATATATATATATATATATATATATATATATATATATATATATATATATATATATATGGTATATATATATGTTATAAATGCAATATTAATTTTTAATACATAATATTTTGTGCCACAGATTATATACTATTTATACTTAGCTGATTTACTATTATTGTCAACTTTAAATCCTTCAAAATTTTTAATTTGTATTAAAAGGCCTATTTAAAATCAACTAAGATTTTAAAAATATCCAATATAAAAAATAAATTAGAATAAAAACAAGAATACTTCAACGATCAGAAAAATATAAAAGAATCTCACGGATTTTGACCTAGCTAAGGCATTTACATACTTGGAAGCAGCAATAACTGTAGACATCAGTTTAACAAAAGAAAACAAAAAATAATTTATTGTAGCAACAGATTCAGGTCTGCCGATCAAAAAACTACATTGTGATTTTTAACATACACTCATAAACCTAAAAAAATATTTATAAGGACAAATAGTTATCTTAAAAAAAATATTTTTAATTGGAAAAATAACTAATTATTAAAAATTCTATAAAAAAATTACAATTCTAGGAAAAATAATAATAATTATTAATAAAAAAATGAACTACTTACCAACTTTTTGTTTTACAAGTAATATGGTATTTTCACCAAAAGCCCCAATTGGGATTTTATTCGTGTAAAAATAAAATTACAACCGATAGCAGGGTGTACTATTGGCAATTAATTAGACATTATCACAATGACTTGTTTATGCTTTAAAAAAAAATTCAGCAGATTAATTTTACAAAGTGATCTAAAAATATACCAAATTACTTATAAAACAAAAAATAATTTACTATTTATTATTGGTCCTCATAATTTGCTTAATTTTATTTAATTTAAAATAATTGATAATCTGACTACCCAGAAAAATTTCTCAATTTTTTTATTAGTAGTCACTGTTTGCCCTTATCAATAATATTTCAAGTTTATGATTTTTGTTTATGGTTAAGAATTACCCTGTATATCAAATTCAAGAGAAAGGTAAAGTAGGCCGTATTAAATCATCATGGAACGACCAATAAGAAATTGAAGGATTAAAGGTCTGGCCACACATAATCGCACCAAGGCCGCATTAGGCCGGAGTCTCAGTGATAGAAGAAAGTAGGGCAAATTAATTCGAAATAATTCAGAAGCACTTTTTATGCTCTCAAAAATATAAAAATAATTTTTGTCAAGCTGACTCTATTGTTTAATATATGTACCCATATCTCCTTTCTTAAATGAAATAGATTTTTCTACTTATCTCTGTTCTCTTTTTATTCAAACTTTAGGTGTAGTATAGGTAGATGTCTGCCAACATATAGCCGCACTGATGCCGTTCAAGACCCGCACCGTAACACGACCGTGTCTCCGTACGTTTTGTTTAATTTTTTTAGTTTCGGCATTATTGGTAAGTACCTACGTCGCGTCGTACGGTCTGAAACATGCTTAGCCGAATAGCGCCGATATTCCCCGAAGACAGCTTTGACATAACATAACAAGTTAGTGGTGTAAAGTTAGATGTTGTAAACAAACAATACAAGAAATAGTGATTTAGTAAGTAATAAATAAAATAACATTAATTGTATTGTTTCATTTTATGAATAAGAACAAACTGTTTGATGACTTTGAGCCAGTGCTTTAGGATTTTAAAATTAAATTTAACAAACATTGCTACATGGACAAAATATTTTCATTTTATTGGGACGACCAATTAATTTCAATTATAATAAATTAAATAATATCGACCAAATGTCTTTCACGACATTGTTGTTGTCAATATCGAATTCCATCAGTAACATTGGTATTTGTTTTAGTAAGATTTTTTTAATATTCCGAGAAATCAAATAAACTAAAAACATCTAAAAAATTAAAAATGCGTGGCAGCCGAAGCGGTGTAACGTACAACTGTGGGTCCGTGATGTGTTCACTTGTTAAAATGCGGTGCGAGATATGTGGTCGGGCACGATGCGGTGATATTAAGCCTACGGCATTGATTACTTTGGTACATTTTAAAATCGAGACACCGCCGTGCTACGGTGCAGGCCTCAGTGCGGTTATATGTGGCCAAACCTTAAAACTGTGTTTTCTTATTTGTGAAGGTGTAATTTAAAGAGTAGTTTAACAGGCTCACCTTACTGCAATTCTATTAAATATTAAACTGTTTGCACGTCTCTCCCTACATTTCACCAGCGAGATGCACGGCTAAGGGGCTCGTTGCGGCTATGTATGGCCAGACCTTAATACAGACATTTGGATACAGTCAAGTTACAAAGACAGTACGAAGGAGCTAATAGCAAGACGTGCTTAATTAGTAATAACTTTAGATCTAGGATTCACATAAGAACATAAATAGTTAAATATAAAATTCTGAACTAGAAAAAACTTTGTCTATGTTGTTTTAGTTTTGAATATCAATGTTCTTCAGCTTGCTTAAAAAAGGTACTAGAATATTTAATTGGCCTGTTAGTACATTTATTGACACGGAACAATAAGTATAATATCAAAACTATTTTTTGTCACTCTTATATTACCCTAACCTTCTTTAAACTGCTAAAAGGTATTTTCAAAAGAGATTTTAAAAGTCGAACAGCTTTACCTTCTCCCTCTCTGCACAGATATATCACTAATACGTTTCTTTCGCTCGTCAGTCCCCTTTAAGTAAGCAGGCACGCATGCAGCAGGGCAAGGGTGCGTTTTTATGTTTTAGTCCTTAAAGGGAGACCTAACATTTGGGGTTCCAGATATTAATATTTTCCCTTTAAGTGGGACACAAAATGAGGGATGAAAATTGGAGGGGAAAATGTATTGTTTTGGGTTAATTACTTTACATATTGAATATTGCCAGGAAACTAGGGTAGTATTGTTTAATTTGGATTTCAACAATTTTTAGAAATCCAATATTAAGGGTTTTTTCTTAAGGGAAGCCTAAACATAGCAACTTTAAGGATATACTGATAAAACAACTTAACTTAGGTTAGTGATCCGTGATCCGTATTTTTTACCATGGTACTAGGTAAATCTTTTTAAATTTGAACACTGACCAGAACACTGACCTAAACTGTTTGATGACTTTGAGCTAGTGCTTTAGGATTTTAAAATTAAATTTAACAAACATTGCTACATGGCCAAAATATTTTCATTTTATTGGGACGACCAATTAATTTCAATTATAATAAAATAATATCGACCAAATGTCTTTCACGACATTGTTGTTGTCAATATCGAATTCCATCAGTCCAATTTAGCATTACGTTTTCACACATTTGGGCCGGTATCTCAAAGATAAAATTTCTGATGTTCGTTTTTAAATCCCGTAAGTCTTTGCATTTTTTAATGGTTCCCTACCCTTCTATTTTTTGAACAAATTAATTTAAAAGATAAAAACTTTTGGGAGTAAAATTAATACGAAAATACTAGATTTTAGAGTAAAATTAACAGATAAAAATTTTAAATAGGTCCCAGAGCGTCATCTTAAAAAAAAAAGAACTTGTGACATCATTTTAAAAGTCCTTACGAGTACTATATATCCTCAGAATCTAGAGTCAATACCTTCACTTACCACAAAATGGCGATACTTTAATAATCATCTTATCACCCTATCTTAATGGCTATGTTTCCAAAACTAATGGAGTTAGATGAAGTGGTATTTTTTTTGAGCTTTAAAAAAATAAAGATATTGGTAATAATACACAGGGTAGAATAAAAAGAATAATTAAATAAAACGAAAAACTCTGTATATTATATCACTATTAAAAAGGTTTTAAAAATAACACAATCATTATATCTTCTATTTATATTTGTTTTAGAAATATGGCCACTTAAATCAGGTATTCAGGTAATTATTAAAGTACCGCCATTTTGTAGCAGGTGAAAGTATTAACATAATATTTTAGGGTAATGAAGTCCCCGTCAAAAGCTGTAAGATGATGTGCCACAGGACCTCCATTTTCATTAAATTTTATTTTTTTAAATAGCAACCACTTAATTTTGATCTTCCAATTTTACTCCAAAATATAGAATTTACGCAATAATTTTATGTCCTAAATTTTAAAAATTTAAATTCTTTAAATACATTTGTTTAAAAAGAATAGACGTAACTTTTAAAAAGTACACTGTATATTTATTTTATACATAAATCGGTATAATTTTATCATTCAGCAAATATATTTTTAAGCTGTGATTTTCCAAAAAAATCAGTTTTCCTACGGGTATGCAACCTCTGCAACTTCCTGGTCACATTTTTTTCTTTTATGTGCGCTTTTCTTTATCATAAACACGTTAATCACATAGGTTTCCTAATTTTTGTACCAAATTTAATTTATTACATTTTTATCGAGACACTAAATTCACCATAGACTAACATAGATTTACTTTTAAAATTTGCAAATTTTTATTTCTTTACAGAAATAAAAAAAGAGCACTTTTTTTATTTATCTAGGCTGCGAATAAAAAAAAATATTATTATTATTTTTATCAAAGTAAATTAATTAAACCATATAAAAAGAAATGTTAGATTTTATAACAAGATACGAAGTACAATTAGAAATAATTCAATTTCAAATAAGTTTGTTTATCGTTTTGTTATACCATTTACTTTTCCTAGTTTTATTTTAATAATACTTCCAAAGACGTAGATTTGATCTAAATGGCCAAGAAATTGCCTTAAATGTATAAATGACGAGCGAACAAAATCACTTCGTGCCAGAAATCAAATGGTGTAACTTTAATGACCCAATCAAAGGTGAGGTTAAAAAGATTTAACGTTAAGTTTTAGGTCTTTAATCTATTTTGTTATCGATGAAATAATACAACAAACCTTTTAAATGATACAAGCCATAACAGGGAACTACGGCCCTAATTTTACTTTTACCTATTTTGAAACTTATAACATTTGAAAATAAGTTTTTTTTTAGTAAAACTGTTTTTATCACCATTATTTATTTGTTTTTAAAGATATGAATTGTGATATATGTATCCTGTAATAGTTTGTTAGTATCTGTGTGTCGGGATGACCACGTATGCATAGACAAACACCAGCTCCTAGGACTTCTCAGTGCTTAAAGAGTTGGTATTGTAGGAGTGGAATAATATCGATCAGAATGTAATATTTTTTATTGGACTGTTTGTCTCGTCGACTTTAGGCAGTCAATAACGCTAGAGAAGAGAACACACTGTAATAATGATAAAGCTTTTAATAATGTATGTTTTTTTAGTTTCTAGCTACAAACATTGTATTTTAAATGTAAATTTGTTGCTTTTAGAGAATAAAACGTCAAAATGGTATAATGCTTTTAGTATAGGAAATTACAGTTTCCAAATATAAACTTAAAGCAGCAAAATCACAAAAAAAATGTAATTTTAAGCTTATATATTTTTTGGCTGAGAAGTGTATTTTTACAGTTTAGTTTTTAAAAACAATAATACTTAACCCTCATCCCTGTGATAGGGACTGAATTTCCTTAATATTTGCTGTTATTTAATAATTCGATATTTCGAACACACTATATAATATTTAATTAAGTATGGTTTTATGTGTTAAGTATTGTTTTATATAGGACTGGCTATAGCTCTTTACTAGGTTTCTTACACGTAAGCAATTTACCTAGGCACCAGGAAAGCATTAGATTCTCGTTAAATCTAAATGATCGTTTGGTTTTGTTTAACTTTTACAGCTAACTTGGTTGTGTAGTTTGTTTTCAATTTATGTTTTATAGATGTTTCTTTATCTTGCAAATCAAATTTGCTTTGGGAAAATAGAAGATGTTTATATAACTACCGGTAATTGCCGGAACATAAAGCTGATTATTTGCTTTTTATTTTTAAATTATGAGTATTTGTATTTAGTAACAATAGAGTTTGCTAGAAGTGACTATAAGATTTTTTCTTTATAAAAACAGGAGTGGCTAGTTACCACAAAAATTATATTTTAACGAATATTGAAATTCAACTGTATGTGACGCAACAGTTGTCAATAATCAAGAAAATACTGATGACGAAAGTATGTAATCGTATGTGTCATGATGTTCCTAAAACGTTTATATGCTTTAAAATTCTTTAAAAAAAAGATTTTAACCAGAACTAACCATACTCAAGCAACCTCATATTTACTACTATTGCCAGTAATAAAAATTGGTTAAAATAATATCAATAATTTAGTTTTGTATTAATTCATAAACATGATTCCATTTTTAAACCCAATCATTAGTTTTTATTTCTGTTAATTTAATTTTGATTTCTAGTTATTTTAACTAAATAACATAAAATAAAGTTTTTCTGAGCATGGTTAGTACTTTTATAAAAATTCCAAGCCCAAAAATATTAAGTTTTATACAAGGAGGTGTACAATTAAATGTATCATATTTGTAAATGTACAAGAATTTTTAACTTAAAAAGAAAGCACAAACATTAATTTTAAAAAGTTAAAAAAAAAAGGAAAAAGGTAAAATATCACAAGCAGTAGTGCTTGACATCACCGAATTAAATTAAGGATGAAATAAGCTAGTTTTAAGTAATTTTAGTTATTTAGATAAATGGTTTTACAAAAATATATTTTCTTATTTTTTTATTTTGGTGTTTTTAGAATTGCAAATTTTATTTAGAAATAAAATGTCACTACAAATAAATGAAAATAAATATATTGTGCATTTTAAAAAATATTTCTTAAACGCATAAAAGTTTGACATTGAATATTTACTATCATGTAGGGAAAATTTTATTGACAAAAAAATGTTTAGGCAATAAAAAAATATTTTTAAGAGGTCTCAGTAACCAAAAAAAAGATCATTTAAATTGGTGCAGTACAACTATCTCACGATCTTGAAAAAAAACTTGGCTTAGTGTTTTAAATATGTAGATTTAACACTGACATTTCTTTTCAGATCAAATCGTTCTTATGGTTTCACGCATCTAAAGAAGCGAAAACCTGATACGAGCACTCATAGTATGGCAGCAGTGGCCAAGAGTTTCACAAAGTTAGAAACACTTGAAGATAAACGTCGTAAAAAACCTACCGAAGAACAGTCATCAAACCATAAATCGTTAATATTACCACAGAAAAAAAGAGTGCTACCACCAAACCCCTCTAGCAGTCCTCTTAAAAAGCTCAAAGACTTTCTTCTAGCTCTAGTCCCACCGATGAGAATGCAGCTGATGAAACATTAATACGTGAAACCGAAGCTGCGTTAAAAAATTTAGGAAGTTGGCCGGGATCAAGAGGTTCGTCATATACTACTCAAAATGAAGAATCACCCGCTTTTGAAAACTTATTTGACGAAAAAAAGCAAACGTTAAAATGTCACTTTCTCCCGCATCTAATTCCAGTACAGATAACACATGCTCGTTAAAAGATGTCATAACACTACGAGAAGACGATAAGTCAGATAACTTTAAAAATAAAATCGTTCGGATAAAACAAGAAGTTCCGGATGATGTAAAAGATAAAGTTAAAAGTGATTATCGGCCTCCAGATTTTAATGAGCTGGTAGATGACTCATCTAATGAACTTGAAATAGATATGTCCGAGGCTGCTTCAGAAAAAAACGAATCAAGTGACAAGTCAAACGCTTCAGATTGTGGGAGGGATAAGAAAAAAGATGATCCCAAAATTACTGAGAGGCAGGGATTTTCTGCATTTTCCAGGCATGCATCCAGTACGTCGCTAACATCACCATTTTCCACAACTTCGGCATTTAGGCCACCACAACCAAGTAATAAAAATCTTACCAATCTAGGTCAGTGTTATTTTCCATGTTTTTTTAATTTGTTTTCTTATCGTTTTTAACGTTATTTGCATTCGAGATTTTTTAAGCGTTGATCACAAATTTTAATCTATTTTTTTTTCGGCAACCTCTAGTTTTTGAGTGGGGTCTTTCAAATAATTTAACCTCAAAATATTTTTTTTTCAAAAACTCTCATTACTTTTTTAAGTTATGCATCCATTTATACAACGTATAATGTTTACCGGGATTTTTACTCCCAATCAGGACCATTTCCGGCTGAAGCAACCTTTGTAAGCTACCCCAGTATTGAACAACCATCTTTAGAAGATAAACCAAAAAACATTTTAAAACCTATTGAAACTGGTTCAGAAACGACAGCAGTAAAATCTCCTGAAGCTGCTAATAAACAGTATACAATTTTACAACCAGCTAATATAAGAAGTCGAATACCAAATCAGCTTCAAGAAGGGTCAAGAGAAGGAATTTCCAATGTTCCATCTGCGGATGCTGATGTAAGAAAAGGCGTAACTGTAACCACGGCCAGTGGAAGCTTGTCACCAAATAGTATTGGAAGAGGTGAGTAAATTTTGGTATTGTGTCTGTTATGTTGTTACAAAAAACTTAAGAAGTTTTACCAGTTATGTTTTTAAAGCAAACTATCAATTCTCTTAACAAAATAAGTCCTGTAAAACCATACACTTAAATACAGTGTCCACGGATAGACTTACTGTACCTGTAAAAAGATGTATTTTTAATATTTCGAAAAAAGGTTTTCTTGTCTAATTAACTAGTAGGTTATATAAAAACTCTTACCACTCGTTTATTTTTTGAAGATATTGTCATTGGCTTTTTACCACTTCCATGCATTAAGACGAAATATTCCGTCACGGTGCATGCCTTATTAACCAAAACATAACCACTAACTATACGGAGGTAATAAATATAATTTTCCCGTATGAAGGAGCACCGAGCTATAATTATGTAATGAGGGAAGCTCCCGTTACTTCCTTTCATCACGAAGAAGGGACGTCGCGCCAGTTGCCTTTAATGCTCGCGACATTAACGTTTATTTATGTGATGGCAGGAATATGTCGATTTAAGAAAAAAGGAAATAGTAAAATATGTTTTTTAATTATTAACAAATGAAGGGGTGCAAAAATATCCTAATAATTTATTATCAACATTTTACTTTTCTTTAATTTAAAATCATAATTTAATAATCCAAGACCCACATTTTTTGTAAAACGAGTTTTTTAATGACAAAAAGAGTTTGTTAACCTATTAACACTTACCTTAAAAACGTATTAAAACAACAAACGTATTAGTTTATAATATATGTTTTTTAAAGTTTGTTTATAATTTAAAAATTAGGAAAAGAGAACCGAAAAGCTAACTACTTAGCACACACTTACTTATTTCAAATGATACAGGTAGTACTTATTTAAAAATAACGTCTGTGGTAGCACTTTCGGGTTATGTAAAATGTGCTGTGGAATGCAAAGGTGCATATTATTTCAGTGCAGACAACGTTGACAGAACAAGGGAAAAGATGGGTTAAACTGATAACCCATTTACTCTGGTAGTTAGGCATGAGTGTTTGTGGTCTGTCACAAAGATTTAAAAAGTAGTACATGTTTTAATTAAAAGTTATATAAAACTTTAATGGCAAACAATTTAACTTAATTTTTTAATAAGTTTATTATTTATAAATATAGTTTTAGTTATTAGACTATAAATTTGGATCTTTATTATACAGGGTATTAAAGTATCTGTGAGCAATCTCTTAGATCTATATAAAACGTATAAAAATAATATGACAAGTTCATATAAAATATTTTCTTAGTGTTTCTCTTACAAATGTATGTGCCCTTAAAGGATGCCACTGAAAATCGGTTTTTCTTAAATTACTTTTATATTACTTGGTACATTAAAAAATGTTTTTTAATATAATAAATACCAGTTAAGACTCCTTAAAATGGTATCCTCGTAAAACATTTGCCTCTCTTACTTTGCCAGGGGCGGACTAACCCTTACACAATAGTGTTAATTATTTTTACACCCTGTGTAATAAAGGAATAAAAATGTCATTTTTAAATAGCTTAAACCATAAGCTAAAAAAACTTTTGTCGGATATCGATAAAGTTAAACGTTTTCAAGAAAAACAACATTTTGATTAAATAGGGTTGAATTAAATAATTTTTTCTCAGTTCGACATAGGCTTCCTTCTATTTTATGCATTCCCTAGCTTTAATTATCAAAGTATTAAAGAAATAACTTTTTTATGAGTTCTTTAGTACCATTTTCAACAGAATAACCTATTGTTTTTAGATGTCCCGACTTTTTTTGTCAAAAACGCCTTAATTTATCGACATCTTACAAGAGTCCCTTTTTTAACTAAGGATTTGAGCTACCCAAAATACCTATTTTGTTTCGTTATTATACAAAAAAAAATATAAAATCGTTTCTTGATTATACAAAAAAAAACACTATTGTGTAAGGGCTAGTCCGAGCCTGGCGAACTAATGAAGGCAAATGTTTTACAAAGATACCATTTTATAGAGTCCTTAACAATATATTAATTTAAAATAAAAAAAAGGTACAATTTCTTATCTAAAATAAAAGAGAACGTTTTTTATCTTAGAGCCTCAATTAAAATCAAGGTGTAAATCGCACTTTCTTAAATTAGGAAAGATTTTAATATGGGAAAGACCGGTTCATGGTTTTTCGCACATCAGTAATTTTAATGTGCTTTCTCTAAAATATATTATTCTACGACTAATTCCACATTCTCATTATTTTATCATTTACCCTAATACCGTAAATTCATCCCCCACACATAGCCTGGAATTAGCATTCATTGCAAGATACATTAAAGAGCGATTAGCCCAAGAAAAAGGGTTGTAACTAACGTCTTGCGGGTTGTCTTTCCTTATTCTGGGACCGGTAAAAAGACCGTTTTAACGCGGGTCACGTATTTACGTTGACAAGCTAGCTTATAACTTGTATCAAGTTTAGGCATAACGTAAGCTAGATGGCGTTAGCAAGCAGGTGACAGTTACGTGATTCGGTACGAATTAGAGGTCTAACGAGGCTTTTTGGATTAAAGGTGATCTATCAGTAAGTCTATACAGAGTAACAAGTGCAGGAAATATAGGATTTTTTGCAAAATTCTTAAAGAGTTATTTTTTTACAAATGGGCGCAGTAGGACGTAATGAATCTAAAACCACAAAATACTTACAAATATGGCGACCCGTAAATGCCGCCATTTTGCGAAAAACCGTTTGGGCCTGTATCTCCGTAACCGTTCACTTAAGATCCATAATCATAAAAATCTTTATTAAAGATAATTAAGTTACCTATCTCTTTTTTTATATTTTTTGTATCGCTTACCGTTCACGATTTATAAGATAGTAACTAATACTATTACCTCTTCTAGTAATTGTTCAAACAAGAAGCTTTTAATGACTAAACTTTTAAATCAATACATTTCTTACAACTTTAATTTTAAACTTGTTTCTCTAAAATTAATATTTTTGAAGGTATAACGAGTTAATTTCAAAAATCCTTTAAATAAACAGTTAACGTCAAGTGGGCCTGAGCACGCCATCCAAAAACTGGCCAGGTATTACTATGGTTTCTTGGATTACGCTATGCATTTCGATCTTATTAAACTCGTTGTACAACATTGAACGCATTATAACTTTTAAAATATTAATTTTAGAAAAAAGTTTAAACTAAAAGTTGTAAAAAATGTAATTGATTAGAGATTTTAATATTAATCAATTTATTAATTAAACGATTATAAGAAGAGATATAGGTAAAAAAGTCAATAAGAAAAACATTAATTATCTTATAAATTGTAAACGGCAAGTAATACGAAAAAAATATATAAAATAAAATGGATTGAAAATTTAATTATCTATAATAAAGGTCCTTATAAATGTGAACCACAAGTGCACGGTTATGGAGATACAAGCCCAAACGGTTTTTCGCAAAATGGCGGCACTTCTGGTCGCCATATTTGCAAGTATTTTGTGGTTTTAGATTCATTACGTCCTACTGCACCTATTTGTGAAGACAAATAACCCCTGGAGAATTATGCATTATGGACAAAAGTAACTCGTTTCCCATTGCCTGTACTAAACGTTAGTAAAGTAAAGGATAAAAAGGAATATTTTTGCGTACAAAAAAGAGAAAAATCCACAACAAAACGGTTTTCTAAGTTGCGTAGCCCACATGGAGGAAGTCGACCGACATTTACCCCTTTTTCTCGACTTAGTACCAGAAACTCTCCGTACAGTTAGTTGTCTTACTTATCACACTTAGTATAAGGTAATAAAAGCTAGCCTCTTGGTGACTGCTTTAAATCATTTTAAGTTTTGATTACTATTTAAATGTTAACTCACATATTTAAGATTAACATACAGTTGATTTTTATTTACACTTCGCAGAATAAAAATTTGATAACAAGAATAAGTGTATTTTTTTAAATACGGTGTATCTACGGATGGACTTAACTATGCCAGTAAAAATTTTGTTAAACATAAAAAAGAAAAACAATATTTTTAAAGCTTATGATTAACTAGAATAAAAAATAATTGAAAGTATGTAATATTTCTTCATGGGTTTTTATTTAAGGTTAACTTAACAAAAAAACTTGATAAAATATTATTTATTATTTTAGTGAAAAAAATTTTTACAGTAAAAGCGGTAAAAAGAATTACCTTCTAATACACAGAGATATTGAAAATTACGGAAATATTATTTTAGCAAAATAAAAAATTTGGTAATAAATATTTTTGTAACTATATATTTAAAGAACATACAAAAGCATTCAAAATTTTAACTTTTTTTGTATAAATCTTTACTATTTTACTATTTATATAAATTTTAACTAAAATTGCAAACATAAACAAAATAAAATAAATTATTTATAAAGAAAAAAAATTTTTTTTCAATTAGTCATAAGCAATAAAAAAACATTATTGAACATTTTTAAATACTTTTTTTCTATTTAATTAAATTGTCTAAAAAAACTGACTTTTTAAATTTTTTAAAGTAATATTTTTCGATTTTTAACTAACCTGTATATCATACGGTGATTTTTATTACAGCTTTTAACATTTTATTTAAATCGATTTTTTTATGCAGAATACCCTTTTTGAAATAATAAATTATAAAAAATTACAGGTATAATTAATATAAGTTAGGCCCATCCGTGGACACACTGTATAAAGAAAGTTAACAAGTTTTATTATTTGGCTTATTCCAATATTTGTTATTAAAAATATTTATTCGGTGTATAATAGTAGGAGATGTATGTAGTAGCCCTGATTAGTTCTAGTTAGTAAAATCTATTTTTGGTAGGCAATTTTGAAATTGCCCATTCGACAAAAAGAACAAAAAATTAGTGCTATTTAACAAAAATTTTTCTACACCTGAATGTTTTAGGTCTTTAATTAAGATCCGCATTAAAGTAGCAAATTAAAACAAGAAAAAAAGAACAATTGATTTAAAATAAGCTATTTCGCATTGTGGATCCATCTAAAAGAGCACAACGCGTTGTGGTCAAAAGCTCGACGTTTATTTATTAAGCGTTGTGTGCGTTATTTTTGCTTAGTGAGCGTTTTTAATCTTTGAGCGTAACATATGCATTAACAAAATACAGGGTGTAATTTAATTAACGGCCAAAAATACAGGATATCTTAGCTTATTTTAGGAAGGAAAGTTCCTATGAACATATGTCCTTAACGTCCTAACTTTTGAGATACAGGTTGTTAAAATTTTCAAAAAAAACCTAATTAAAAAAAAATCCCGCAATGCTTCTTTTATGGTCTAAAAATATATAATTAGGTGATTTTTTTTCTTAAACTAAACAAGATACGAAAAAATATTAGGGGACATAAAAGCAATATTTTTATTTGCTTAATCTTAAAAAAGCACAAAAATTTTACACACATTTACACAGCCAGTGGCATACCGTTTTTGTTGGAAAAAATTTCTTCAGTTGCCTTTCGAGACACCACTGGAGTTATTAAAGGATAAAGGAATTAGGTTAGTGATAAATTACCACCTTAATGTCAATAATAAATTGCCAAATTAAAACAAAATTGGGTAAAGCATAGTTTGGATATTTAAAAAAATAGTTTTTTTTTTAAATGGTAACACTCTGTATCTTAAAAGTTAAGAGGTTTGGGACATATTTTTGTATGAACTTTTCTTCTTAAAATAGGCTAAGGAGTTATACCTTGTATTTTCCACCTTTCATTAAATTACACCCTGTATAACAACGCGTAAAATGAGCAAACTAGGTTTTAATATTTTTTACCTATTTCTATAAATCATCATTAATAAATAATAAACGACTGCCTGTACGTTGCATTATTCTTAATACAATTTCTAAATCTTTAATTTTAAAACCCAAAAACGCAACAAATCATTTTTGCGACTTGAGGTGCGTACCGATAATTCTAAATATTATGGCTTCGCGAGGGTGCATGAATTTAAACCCTTACTGCTAATAATACCAAAATTAAACTTCCTCCCTTCATTTCTTCAATCCAAACATCCCGTTTTCCGGCGACGACTATCCATTCCCCTTAGCAGTTAATAGTATTTTACCTTCGGTCTTCCTGCTTCCTGTTATGTTTAATGTAATTTTTGATGTAAAGCGTGCATTAATTACTTTTTAAGCTTAAATTACTGCAAAGTAGAATGCTAGATATTGTATAATAAATCTTTTAAATTTAAAAAAGTCATGAATGAAAAATAAATTAAACCTAGAAATGATTTATCTTAGAACAGACCACGAACGCTTAAAGCTCAAGTACTAACATACCGTAGGTAGGCGTCTTATGGGAATTGGGAGGTAGTTAATTAGCACGGAACCTAAAAATTGGAAGATGCTGGGCGACGGTCTTTCTGCTTGCTGTTGTGTTTAATGTAATTTTTTTATATAAGCGTGAATTAGTTACTTTTTTAGCTACTGAATAAGTAGAATGCTAGATATTGTTAAATTTTTAAAAGTTATGCATAAAATAACATTAAATCTAAAAATGATTTATTTTATGACATACCGCGGGCTCTTAAAGTCCAAGTACATATCGTAGGTATCATGAAGTAGGAGGGAGTTTCTTAGCACAGACTTTAAAGATTGGGAGTAGAAAAGCTTGTCTTATTTTGGTTAGAGGCTTTATACATAGTGTGTATGAAAATTCTTTAATACAGATTAGTAATGTTCGTTAATTTACAAATAACTAACAACTGTTCATTTTCTTTGGTCCTTAGGTATATATACCCTTTGAGCCACTTTAAAAGGTTCGTAGGCAAGTAAAGCAAAAACAATGCAAAACCAATGCATCACCATTACGCATTAATCTCTACCGGTTAGAGTTCTACACGCGTTAGACCATCTTTTCTCATTGCATTGTGTTTAACCCTTTTAAATTCGCTGAACGTGTATGCGTTTTTGTGGAATCTTGCAACAAAAGAAAAAAACTAAACTTAGAACCTAAACCCAAAATGGACCTGCACATATTGTCGTTTATAAAAAAGGGTTTAACGCATTTTTAAAGGTATCAAAAAATATTTTTAGAAAAACCAAAAATAAATATTTTAAAACTTTTAGCACTTTGCTTGTAAAGGTATAGCCCAAATAATGCCCAAATAATTTAGTATTTTTCTATACTTATTTTTTTAGGCCTAACATTTTATAATCTTGGGGGCACGGTACTTATTAGTGATAGATAACATACGGATAACAACGGTACTTAATACTGATAGATAACAAAATATTGTTACATTAAATATTGTCATAATGTCTAAAATTATTTTCCTATATATAAATTTGTTAAAAATAATAAAATTTGTTTGTCGGGCTACGCATATGTAGTAGTAGTTTTTAATTACTAAATTACTCACTTTTATTTTTTAAACCAACTTCAGTTTTAACCAAAAGTGGCAGAAACTTTAAACTATTAAAAAGACAAACTTTAGGTTTATTCTTTTAATCTCCCCTTTCTTTAGATTTCATTTATATGCAATTGTTAATGACAAACCCTATACACAAATACACCGTTAGTTACATAAAAAAAAGTGTTTTTACAAAAAAACTTTCTACAAACGTTACAGAATTGGATGACATTAGTTTATTTAAAAGAAATTTTAAAGTCTAAATCAACAAAAAGAGTGCATAGGTCTATTAAGTGAATTAAGGTACCAACTAATTTCCAATTAACATATTAAAAAACAAATTGTCCATGTTTTTTTGCGGGTTGCTGCCAAAGATAAAAATAGTAAGTGATAGTTTTAACTAAATATTTATTAAAACAAAAAACACAAGAGTTAAAATACATTTTCACCTGACATTTATTACATAAAATACGAAAACTGAAAACAAAGTGTATGTCGTTATCAAGAGCAATATTTCATCATACGTAAAGTAAATAGATCGTTGCGAAGACGTAAAAACATCCAGTCCAGCTCGTTCTTCTTCTCGCTCTCAAGGCTCTGCAAGTTCGTCGCTCGGCATCGCCAGCGTCGCAGCGCTAGTCCGCAGGTGCGATGTCCGATCGGCGCGCACCCTCACCATTCGCCATTCACGGCTGCGGTTTCTTTTTTCCAAAAATATTTTTCTTGTGAGTCTCCACCCGACCCGTACGATAGGCTAATCGACCGTAGGGCGGAGCGATTCGAAGAACAGCGCATAAGTTTTATATGTGCTCTCTCTTTTAATTTGCCACGCCAGACGACAAAAAAACTACGTCATTTTGCCTCATTTTGTCTCCTTTTTGCTTAATTTGCGTCCTTCTACCTCCTTTTTGGTCCTTTTAGTGGTAAACAAGTTGGGATACATGTGGCACTAATAACTTTTATTAAAGAGGAAGAAAATCTCGACGTTAGAGTGCAAAATACCCTGCAGTAATCCTTTTTTCGACATTTTAGGTCCATAAGGCTATTAGAATCTAAGTAGTTTATTTTATAAAAACTTCTTATAGACCATACTTGCCGACATTTTATAATACTTAAAGTATTTTTAAAAAATAGATTGTACATCTTTGTTATCACAATCTTAATGAAAAAAAATCAACTATTAAATTAACCGCAAATAAACTTGCATAAAAAATATGTTGATTTAATTTTATAAAATTTTAATTTATTAAAAAATAAGTACAGAAGTAATGAAAATTTTCTGTTTACAATTTGTCATCATACGATACGCGTTTACTTCATGTGATTTTATTTAAAAAGATAAAGGTATTATTAAACTGAATAAAAAAATATTTAAATGGATACTGCTGTACAATAAATAGTAGAAGAGGTGGGCCAATTTAATAGCCACCTCGCTTCCCTGACTTGAATCCAATAGATTTTTATTTATGGGGACACCTTAAAACACTGATTTACGCCACTCCCATACAAAAAATAGAAAAGTTAAGAAATAAAATTGTAAATGCTTGCAAAGAAGTTAATAATAGACCTCGAATTTTAGCTTGAGTTCGTCCTTCAATGATTCGTCTAGAAAGTGTACAGAAATGGATGGTGGACATTTCCAACATTTGTTGTAGCTTTTGTTGCACTAACAAGCTTCCCTATAAATGTATCTATTTTTTTGTTTTCCAGGGCAGCTGTGATTTTTTAGCAAAAAGTAATAAGGTAATTTTGTCCAGTGGCATGCAATAAAACCGTTTTAATTTTATTTTTCTCAAAAACAAAGTGAGATTACAAGATACAAAAAATAGAAGTTTTATTTTTAGACGCTTAATCAAACAATAAATATTAAAGTTGCAAAAAGGCAGTGACGTACATTTATTGCCAATAATGTTCTCCAAGATGCCCCTGGGACGCCACTGGACCTTATAATTTTAATATATTCAGGGCTAAATTAGCCTCTAAATACAACAAATAATATTGCCAAATTTAAAAGAATCAAGTAGATATTTTTAAAAATAAAATATTTTTTTTTAGTAAATATAAACCTGGATCTTGAAAACTGTGCATTTACAGACCCATTTTAATAAAACTTGTTCTTATATTTTTTAACAATGAATCGCCCAATATAATATGTTTCTATATTTTTTGAACACCCTGTATGTATATCAATATCATTTCTAAAATAAAGCGTAAAACGTTTATGATTTATTACCTAAACGTTAAAAACTTTATTACAGAGGGAAGCAAATGTCCAACACCAGGTTGTTCAGGACAAGGTCACGTGACAGGTCTATACTCACATCATAGAAGGTAAGAAGCATCATACCTTTGATTTTTTATGTTAAACTAATTTGTTTATTTATATTTGTAGTCTTTCTGGATGTCCGCGTAGGGACAAAGTTACCCCAGAGAGTAAGTTTTTAATAAAAGTCTTTTGACTAGTTTAGCTCTAAAAACTAAATGCAGAAAAACGAAGTACCGTAAATGCAAAAATATTTTTTGTTATTCTATACAAGCTACTCTTCTAGAATCTTCTTAACCTATACGCTTAAAATTGAGAAATTATTGCTGAGAACAAATAATAATGAAAGAAAACTTAGTAAAATATTACTTAGGAAGATTATCAATTATTTAATTTAAAAGATAATATTAATTCTAAAAACAAATAATAACTAATACATAGACAAGAATGTAAACCACTTTTAATCAAAAAATAATTTTTTTTTGTTCTTTGTATAAACTAAACCAATAAACAATTTATAATAATGTTTGGTATGTCTATTAGTACTGTAATTTTCGTTATAGTTCTAAGTGAAATTATTTTCACGATATTAAAATTAAAATGGACTACATTTAATATACCAAATGATTTGTGATACAAAAAATTAGTAACTTCCTTGATTTTCAATATTAGTAATTATTTGTCCTTAGAATTCGCCTTTTTTTATTCACCGTTCAAGTCACTAATTATCTTCATAACTAAAAACTTTTTAAGAGCTTTTTTATTAGTTATTAAATACTCACTCATTAAAAATTATTTTCTGTTTATTCGTTTTAAATAAAGCTTTAAGATAGTACTGCCGGTGTAAGAAATAATATTTAGAAAATTTTGAAACTTTTATTGATACTTTATAATAAGAATATAACTAACCAGTTATATTTTTAAAGGTCAAATAATTGCTTTTAATATTGATCTCTGTCTCTCTACAGTTTTTAGTACAAAACATGTAATATAATAACTTTAACTTCAGACATTTTATTAGTAAATAAACATTACAATATAAAACTGATAATTTGTTTAAAAATGTTTGAGCAATAGATTTTTGCGCATGATCTTTATGGTTTTTACAGAACGTTGAAAATATAAACCTTATAGAAGTCAATGTACCTTAAGCACTTCTTTGACCCTTGTGGTATCGGTAGAACTACCTAAGTGGTAAATATCAAAAAATGTACATAGCTAGATGATACTTATAAGGGGGTTGGTTTTTTTATTATTAATATTAGGTAGTATTAAATTTGTGTCTATCCAAAAATATTTAGCGTATTTAACAACAGAGGTAGTAGCTTGTAGCATTCGGTCTCACAAAGCTTTTAAAGATGTAGATTGTTTAGGTGTTACAGTGTTTTTATTAAAAGGGCTTCTATATGAATTAGAAAAATATTACATAACCTTTATTCCCCTCCAACTCCTTTCATTTAGCTTGCTTTTTATTTTTTGTTAAATTCACCATTTTGCTTTAATTTGCGGGGTAGAGAGCATTGGTCCACTATTGTTTCATGTAGTTTTATAGCTTTTCTCATTTTTGCCCATCCTTGCCTGTATTAATTTCGCCAAAGAATCAGAAAAATTATATTGAGTATAATAAATACGTGATGACCTATCAACACTGATGCTAAAGCTTTTGGCAAGTATATCCATTCGGAGTGTGTGTGGAATCCTTATTATTACTTGTTTTCAAAATTGTTTTATTTTTGTTTTTAAATTTTATGTTACTCTCTCTACCCGCTGATATTTTGGTTTGTTTGATTTTATTTGATTCTAAAATTTGATGGTCCACACACTTTTTTATTATACTCAATTTGGTAAAAGGCTACGATTATACCAGAAAAATGGAATTTGATTTATATATTTTTTATATACTATTTTTTTCAATTAATTAATTATGCTTAAATAATTTAATATTTGGTTACAAACATTTAAAAAATATATGTAACGTTAATTATCGTAGCTTTTTAAAGTGATGTTAACACAAAACTTTGGTTTTAAAATATTAAAAAAAAACGTATCCAATTAAAAGCCCAGTATTTAAAAATTAAAAATAATACTATGATTATAAAACTGGATAGACCAGACCTAAAATACCAATTGAAAAAGGCTTTTACCCATCTGCTTACCATATAAAATCTATTTTTAATCAAATATATGTAAAAAAATAATCGCAAATGGGTTGCCAAAAAAATATATTCAAGATTAAAATTAATTAAAAAATCAATATGCAATAAGTATCTTGTGTAAGGTTAATTTTAAATTTTTAATATTAAGTGACAGTACTAATATTAGCGATTCAGATTATAAAACACAATGTTGCAGCACGGACAATCAGCTGATAAAAATGGGTATCTAAATCAAAAATGGAAAAAATATTTGCAATATTTACAGACATTATCCGATATTTGGTTTGTGTTTCTTCTAAAATAAAAAAATATTTCCCATTATTGTCAAAAACCTAAATAAAACAAAAAATGGTAGACAGTCAGAGTTGCAAGAGATTTTATATAAAGCCATAACTTGATTATTTGGACTCAAACTGCAGATCCAATAAACGTACGTACATTTTTCTTTATTGAAAAATTTTAAACAAAATCATATATCCATAAAAACAATGACTAATTTTAATTTTCTTATACAAATTGTGGACTAACTATGACCAAGAAATGTCAGACTACTCTAAAAAGATTTAAAACCACCAGCCAGCCAACCCGACACTTATTTTAAATTGCTAATATAAAAAATTTTAAGCCCAATAAGGTCGTGGAAAGTTTTAAAATTTAACAAAAAACAATTTTTAGTACATTCTGTACCATCTGTAAATCTAGAGGGTGATTAAAAAGGTCATATCGTAAATGACAGGGCTGTTAGAAAACTCAAAATAGTGTTAAAAATATAAATTTTTAACACTGCTAACCTAAGAAATTGCTATTTTTTACCTTATTTCAGTAACGAGAATTAATATTTTTCTTCTTAGGTAAATCATAATAATGAAAAAAACCTAGGTTAATAATACGAACAACTCTCATATCAAAATTTGGCACAAGCCAAATTTTAGGAAATTACTAGTGCAAAAATTAAAATTGTTAATATATCAATGTAGCAGTGAAAAATGTTTCTATATACCTCATGTGACAAGGCTATTATTTTCCATGCACATTATATCCCTCGGTGCTACGCGCCCCAGAATATAAAAATTCTTGGTAAATAATAGCTTACTTCTCACGCTAGGTATATAATATACTATTATTCTAACTTAAAAGGTCATTAACGCAGTAAGAACTAACAAAGCAAGTTAGAACTTTTTTATATATCGGCTGTCGGGAAAGGTGAGTTTATAAATAATAGGGGTAATAGAGTGAGCCAAAATTATTATTTACATAATATATTAATTATTCGATCCAATCTCTATACGGGGTAAGTTATAAAAGTAACTTTTTTTTCCAATTTTTTATTGGGAGGCTCTACTTAAATTATGACATGACAACTTTTAATTCTAAACACAAAAAAATGTCTTAAAAATTTAAAAAAATTTTTATTAATCTTACCTATGGTAACCCATTTTCGGTGCATTTATGAGCGTACCATATTTAATTAAACAGTTTTTTTCTTCGGGTAAGAAGAAAGGTGAAGATTGCTTCCAACTTAAATCCCGTTCTATTACTTATGCTCTCTAATGAAAGCTAACTATGATACCTGCATATTTTTACCTATAAAATACTTATAGTCTTAAATATTACCTTGGAAAACCAATATTTGCGTTAACACCACACTTAACTAATCAAAAAACTGATTCTTTTGCGCAAATTTAGTCCTGGCAATGCATGAGACAATCCTGAAATGCCCAACTCAGGGGTGTAACGGAAGAGGACACGTAAGCTCGAACCGGAACTCGCACCGGAGTCTTTCCGGTTGTCCGTTGGCCGCTGCCAATAAACAGGCGGCAAGAGAGCATAAATATCACAATAGCTTGCAAAGCAGGCTTAAAAGTCCCGGGGTGTCAGTATCGGTTTTTGGTAAGTGCATGGCTTTAAAATTTAATAAAATTGATGTTTGCAATACAATTTCTTGTGCATCATGGTACTAACTAAATTTATATCTCGTATTTAAACGGTATAAAATTTTTGTGGCACATAATCAGCTTTTAAAATAGGGTTTCTTTGTTACTATAAGTGAATAAGTAAGACTGTAACTATCTGCAGTCATTTTGTTGGGTGACTTAATAATTTGTTTGATTTTTAAATAATATTTTTTAAATAAATAATTTAAAAAGGTCAATCGACTATATGCTATTCAGGGTGTCCACTAATTAATGGTACGCAGAGAAACCAAAACATTAATTATGCCAAAATTTTAGGATTTACCCAAACATACACATGTTTTAAAGTTAATAATATGCCAGATATCAAAGTGAAAAAAATAGTTGTAATTTGTTTCAATAATTTTTAATACGTATACTGAATATTGTAATAAAACTCGATATTATAACTCTTATATGTTAAGAGTACCACCAATACTTAAATTTTCCCAAAACTTCGCAACCTTTTGTGTTTTCCTGTATGTACGATTTGGGTAAACCAGCAAAGTTTTTATGTTTTCTACACAAAATAGGTATCGCTCTGAGTAAATGTTTTCGAGATATTTATATTTATGTTAATTATTGCAACCAACAATACAATTAATTTATGAGTGCATAATGAAGTCATATGTCATTTGTTTGTACTAAACAACTTAAATACCCATACTTCAAAAATGGTTACTTAGAGCGATTTGTACAAACTATACCTTTTTGTTGTAGAAACCTTAGAAAAGTTAGCCGCTTTCCTTATTTTCTAAGACCACTTGTGGAGTGTATTTTAAATTGTATTAATATAGATTTAATTAATATGTGCCATAAAATAAAAAAATATAGAAACCATTCGGGGAAACCAATGTTTATTTAAGCTAAAAAATAATTTTATACATTTCCTTTTATATTTTCTTATGTATCGTTAATAAGACTTTTATTTAAAACCACATACTATTACAAACAACATTTTCAATTTTTAGGCACTTGCCAAGGCGATTTTACGTCCTCTTCCTCATCATATGAGGGAGGAAAGAAAACACCAACTCCAACCGAAGACGTAAAACCCAACTACCTTGTATCCTCCTACTCCGGTACTTCCTTACCACCAACCTCAAACCCCGAGGATAAAACAACCTCTACTTATGAACAGTACTATAATAGCAAGACCAATCCTATAAAGCCAGATGCTATGAAAGTGACCAAAAGTGAGGTTCCAACAAGTACTAGCTGTAATATTTCAAGTAAGTACTATTTTTGTTTTAAATTTATTTAGACAAAAGGTACATCAATGAACATTTTTTACCACGTCTTAGTTTTCTTTAATCAAAATAGATTTGACAGATAATAAAAAATGTTTGTAGGTGCTCAAACACAAAATGAATTGTTAGTCCCTAAAACTGAAATGTCAACAGCACCGTCATGTCGTTCACCCCCGACAAACTTACGGTCAGCATACGAGCCTTACATAAATCAAGATTCTAACTCGTCATCTATATCCAGTATGGAAACAATGAATTCCAGAGGAACCCATCAAATTCACCATTTAAGTCCTCATCCAGGATCTCATCCCGCGTATAATATGGAGCATCAAATGCCTCATAGGTGAGATATAATAAGCATTAAGAGATTAACGTAATTTAACTCATATCGATTTTTTATATCACAATTATAAGATATAAATACGTATTCTTTACTTTACCTATATAGGTCACCATACCATCATTCACCAATATCGGAAGAAATGTACCATAGAGAAAGAACATACCAAGAAATGAATGAACCAGTCACAACCATAGCACGACCAGTAGTGACGTATTCAAACGACTTGGTCAATCGATCATACGACTCGTCACTGATCAATTCAGCAAGTCATAGACCTTATGATCCCGGTACTAATGGGTTTGAAAGGTTGGTAGAACACAAAAAGACCCTAGCTAAACTTTGAAGGAAAAGTATTTTTTCTTAAAATAAATTTATTTAATTTTTTATTACAGGTACGACTCTGGCCAATGTGTTTCTCTTCAGCAGCCTTTAGGACCTCCAAGAGTTCCTCCACAGGGTATTTATGGCTACATGGAAGATTCCCAAGAACACAGGTATATTAAATAAAGATTCCTCTAATACTAGTATTACAATTATTATATCTAAGAAGATAATATAAATTGTGTTTTTTTGTGTTTTTCAGGTACCAACAAGAAGCAGCGGCAGCACAACAACACCAAATAGCTGTGGCAAATGCCCAAATGTTGAAACAAGAAGAACAAGAACCACCATCAGGACCATTATATCCAAGGTAAAATTTAAAAAATCAGAACACCATTAGTAAAATGACTTATTATTAACTTAAAAATGAAGTCCTTACCTCATCGTAGCACTTTTGATATATTTAAAAAATAAAATATAAAAAACTTAATTCAAGAAATCCAATTTTTAGAGTTTTATTTTTAAGTTTTTAGTTTTGTTGTCAGTTGGTACTTCTAATTCTATTGAGTTTATTTAATGCCTCACTATAACTAATCAACGAATTAATTTTATCCCATATTGAGGTAGTTGTGGAGAATATGTAATCCGTCATTTTGTGGCGGCGGATCTTGAATTTAAATTTATTTCATAGTGAACTTTCCGTCTACCAATCAAGCCCTTTCATTTGATACCCACATTACCCATATTAAGGTAGATGAAAAAAAAATATTTAATTTGCCATTTTGTGGCGGCGGCCATCTTGGATTTTATTTTTTTAATAGTGAACTCTATTCTACCAATCAAGCCCCTTCATTTAATAGCCATATTGAGGTTGTTGTAAAGTAATATGTAATCCGCCATTTTTTATCGGCGGTCATCTTGGAAGTACTATCATAAATAATGTATTATATTGTATTGCCATCAAAATTAAGAGTGTGTACCAAATTTCATATCTGTCGCCAGGCAGGGGTTAAATTCCAATTACTGTATTCAAAAATTTACAGTTTTAAACTGACCTAATTTTGTTTTTCGACAGTTTAATAATTACAACTATTTTTAAACAATTAATGATATTTTTTTAAACTTTTTCATAGAGGGTGTTACAAATTCAAGAAGACGAAAAGAGATATACGGTTGGTTAAATTGGGGCAAAGATGCGCATATTTATGCTTAACAATATTTAAAAAGAAATTTTGCGAGACAGCAATTTTTTTCCAATTAAACTAACTTTTTATCTCTACGGTTCCCGTGATCCTAATGGTGCCAGTCGAATTTATAACACCCTGTATACTTCAAATAGACATTCTTCATTAAGCCTAATTAACTTTTATCTTAATTTAGATACTGTATTTACCCAATTATCTACCTTGCCAAGTTCATTGCTCCAATACATACATAATGTGTTTTGAAATAGACAATAGGTAAAAGATTTTTAAATACGTAGTATGTGTACCGTCACTGATGTGTTAACTAATTTTAGTAAGTTTATTATTAACAATTTACTTAACAGCAATGATTTTTTTTTGTGGGGATATATTATTTTATTGCATGCATTAAATGGTAATAATTTTCAAAAATTACTTTAATATACTTGGACTTATTAAAGGAGATTTAAGACGTTAGTTTTAAATTGATTTATTTTGAAAATACCTACCTACCTATCCAGGACTATTTTCACTCTGTTAAATATTAAAATGATTTTAATAATTGTAATCTATATCATACTTTTGCAAATCCTAGCCTATTTTTAATTGGAATTTTTTGAATATTTCCTTTGGCAATAAGATTATAAAATTTGTAATACTTTTTTATGACCAGTACCTAAATGAATATTAGTCTCGAAAAGTTTTACGGAAAGGGAGCAAACATTTACCAGCAACCCCTTTTCTGTTTCAAAATTAAAATCAATCAATTTTTAGAGATATTTACACGGTTTTTATTTTAGAAGGTCCTGTTTTACGGCTCTTTATTAGTCCCTTGCCCCTAATTTTTTAATTTATGAAAAATTGTAACTGGTTACAGAGTTTCCAGGGGCGTAGAAAACAATTTTGTGATAAATTATATGGTAATTTAATAATTAAAACTGTAAAAATGCTTTACCAGAAAAAATATTTTATTAAAAGTTTTTACATTTTGGGTTAAATCGCAATAGCAAAACTATTTATGATTGCAACAGCATACTAAATATTGGTAACTAGTTTTGGGTATTTAAACTAAAAACCGTATGTACAGGGCATCCTAAATTGGAGTGTGACCATTGCATTGTGATTTCGGAAACCTTTAAAGATACAAATTTGGTTAAATTGGGGAAAAGTTGCTTAATTGAGCCTTTCAACGAAATTTTATTAACCTCTAAAATGCTTAGCTTTTGTACAATTCAAACTTTTTGTATCTCTAAGGTCTCGGTGCCGATAATAGAGCGTAAGCGTCGAGTGGAACGGTTTAAATATGTTTATGTTGCCGGTAATGACTATGTAATATTTTGTGGTAAACAGCGTCTTTAAACCAGTTTATATACCTTAAATACGCTTCGCGGATAATATTTGCTCGTTTTAAGCGGCCAGCGGCAGGGTTTTTCCGCTTAGGAATTTTGCAGCCGGCTGATTTTAAAAAACAAGTTTTTATTTCCGCTTTTTCCGCTCTACGCTGGCCGCTTACGCTTAGTATTGTGCCCGAGACCTTATATTTTATAATTTTACCGTAGTCAACCTCTATGACGTTATTTGCGAGGCTATTAAATTTGTGACAAAGAGTTTTAAAAGGATAGATTGTAATACATAATTAAATTCTCGTTGGAAAGCTCTACCGAAGATATGGTATTTTTTCATTGTTTTATATGAAAAAGTTGATAATGGTGCCTTTAAGACAAAATATCGCATTTAAAATATTTTCCGAAATTTGTGTAAAACTTAAAAAGTGGTTATGAACTAGTGCTCTCACTTTTTGAAACCTTTTAAGTTACGTAAAAAAACAAAACAAAAACCAAATGACAATTTTTTTTCAGATATCTTCAAAAGTTCTTCGGATTTATTAAATTTTTAAACGGTTTCTTGAAGAGTTGATAATTTCGATGTTTTGATCAAATTTACCGACTAATACAAATATTTAACTCCATTTTTGTTGTTTCAGACCCATGTACCAATACGACGGCACGAGCGGCGCTCCACTGCCAGTGGGGTTTTCTGCTATTAACCTTTCGGTTAAATGCGTAACGACAGCCCAAGCCGTACAAATGAAGGGTAGTGGGCCCCACACGTCCCCAGGGGGCACTGTTATCGATTTAAGCACGTCCAGCGTTACGACTACTAGCCCGCAGGTAAGAAATATAAAAATATAGGATACACAACCGTTTTTAAAAGGGTTACTGAATTAAATAGAGGTGTACAAAAAAAGACTGCAAAATGCGTTGATTTTTTGAAGGTATGTATACAGGGTGTTTTTCGATGAGCTGCTGATCCTTAACGTTGGATTTAAAAAAAAAAGTTAAAAGAACCTATGTCCAATACAAATTTGCTTAGAAGTAAATAAAAATTATAGAAATAATTTTTGTCTTAAGAGAAAGCAGTGGCGTACCATACTTTTCTTTAAAAATACTGAGTTTTAATTAATTAAAAGAAAAATTCCTAGCTAAGCCCTGTAATTCCACTATGCCTACCTACAGGACTAAGCTTAGATTATAGATATAATGGAAATAATATCTAGTTTTTTAATTTAAATGGTCATATTTAATAGGTTAATAGGTAAATATCTTTTTTCCTAAGTTTGTCAAGTTTGGTCAAATAGATTTTGTCAGGACTGAACTTACGGGACTGTTTTGCAATGATGCATTTATGATCGTTGCAAAGAGATCGGATTTAGCTACAATTGAACTAATACGTTTTTCTAGTTTCTCATAGTAAATGATTCAGTAAAAAAATCTGTCAATAATTTGAGGATTCAGGAATTATGATTATTCTTGATAAATGATTTTAACAGGGAACTTATTTTTAATGTGCTTCGAAAATCAAAAATGTGATGTTACCATGGTTCCTAAGTTGAATGCTGACACAACTTAACAGTAAATTAATTAAAATTAAACGTATTAGCCTCATTGCAGATAAATTCGATTTCTTTTGCCATGCAGAAAGTTAAATGAGTCATTTTCGAAAAAGTCCCGTAAGTTCGGTCCTGACTAAATCTATTCGACCAAAATTGACAAACATAGAAAAAACATATATACCTAGTAGCCCTATAAAAATAAAAAAGATAGGCCCAACAGATAAAAAGTTGTCATTAGTTAAAATATTTTATAAACACCTTAAAAAAGACCTGTTTTTTATTTTACCCGTTTTTTTTTTTTCATTTTATTGCAAATCTTTTACTCTTAAGCGCTACAACCATACACACACATACATATGTGTGTACCTTTAAGCATTGCGTGCGAATTTACTGCTATGTTTATAAAGAATTTGTGCAACTTGATGAATATCTGAAAAACGATTTCCGAAAATATTTTTTTAATCAGCGCCCCAAAAACCACCCGTATACCAAAATTTTCTAAAATTCTAGATAATTACCCTTTAATTTTTGGTTGCTTGGAGTACCTATGTCAAAGGGCCCTAGTTCATTTTTTGCTCCAGGGCCCTTGCTTATGTAGCTACGCCCCTGTATAATTTACACAAGATTTTCTCGACAACTTAATGTTAACGTTACTTTACTGTTAAAATATATTCTTTTTTTTTTTGTTTTTGAAAAGCGAAAAGTCAATATTTCTAAAAGTTGTAAAAATGTACGCCTACAACTTGTTGGCCCTTGTTTATAATGAAGCAAACGACCGCCCAACCTGGAAAAACTTTTAATGAGATCCCTCGCTTTTCACTTTACTTAAAAACTTTTGTTTTTGCTTAATAAATAGCCGCTTTTATGCTGGTGGTACAAACACAAAAAGGTTTCAATACTAAACATGTAACGAATTTGTTTTTTTCGTAGTTGATATAAAATGTTTTTTTCTAATTTTTTAAGTAAATATACAGGGTGTCTCTAAAAGGTCTGTATGGAGTGCTACCACAAACTTGTTGGGTCAAAATAAAACGATTTAACGCAATTTACTTTAATCAAAAAGTTTATTGTTTGCGAGATGCAGTGTGTCAAAGTTTCCATTTTATTTCACCTATTTTTAAAAAGTTTTTTAATATTATTAATTATTTTACAAAATTCAGGTGGTTTCTTTGAGACGAGGAATCAGAATTTGCATACGTTTTTGTTATATTGTTGTAAATTTATGGTAGCATTTTGTACAGGCTTTTGAAAGAAATCCTAGTGGCTTAGATAAAGCGTAAAAGAATGCAAGTGATTTTTTTTTGTGTTAAAGATCATTTAATCTCAATATCTCAAATACGGGTGCTTGTAACGATATTAACTAGATAGAACTTGTTTGTTTACAAAGTCTGGAAGAACAAAAATTTGTTACAAGAGCTAAAATATACCAAGATACAATAAGCATTTTTAACTTAAACAAAATGCTGCAGGTGGCTCCTTTTACATATTAAAGCAAAACATTTGGCAGAATCTGACTGATCATCCGGAAAAACCCCTTAATATCTAATGTTCTTTAGACAATTTTAATATTAAAAAAATGAAAATATCCAAAATAAAATATAAACTTTGACACCCTGTATCTAGCACAAACTATTAACTTTACGAATTAGGTAAATTCCATTAGATCGTTGTATTTTGGCCCAAAGAATGTGTGGTAGCATTTTTCCAAAGGCCTTTTAAGACACCCTGTATAATTTTACAACACACCTTTTAAAAAAGTCATTAAAATAAATTTGTCTTTTTACTTTTACAAAGATTATTGGTTTATTACCTACTTATTTATTTAGGTAGTATCAAAAATATATTTTTCTGATTTTCTTTATTTTTAAAAGTAATATTTTTCGATTTTAAACCACTCTGTATATCCTACGGTCATTTTTATTATAGCTCTTAGCATTTCAGGTGAAGCAACACTAAAAAAAAATAACTTCTTTCTCAAATTATTAAAAATTTTACGAGTATAGTTAAGTCCATGTTAAGTCCATCCGTGAACACACTGTAATAATAAAAATTAAAAAAGTTAGTTGTGGTTAGTAGTTATAAAAGCATATTTTTTCCGTTACCGAACAAACGAATCAAAGAAAATAACTGGTATAGTTTTTTTATAAAGTAAGTATACATGATTTGGCAAAATTTATTTGCTTTTAAAACTTTTAATTTTTTTGGAGTGCGGAGCTAACCAAAAAATTAAATTCTTTTCGCAAATTCCAGAAAAGAACATTTTTTACCAAATTGTTTCCCTTTAGGCCAGTAAAAAACCAATTTGTAATCCCAGTTGCGCACCTGAGGTTAATTTTTGTATAAAGTAATAATTTATAAACTTATAATAGTAGGGGAGCCTACGATGCTAAGAGGGGATTAACTCGACCGTCATAGAGACCTATTGGGTTGCAAAGCTTAGATGATAAGAAAAGAAAAAGTTATATAATGTATACCTTTTCATCGGTGGGGAAAGAAACTATAGATTTTTAAATATGTCAAAAAATAATGTTATTATTTTAGTTTGTGGAAATCGTTGGGATCGTATCGGATTATATATTTTTGTTATACTTGAATTATTTTTTTTAAATAACAAAAAATACCCATGCTTGAGAATGTCAAAATAACTTTTTATATATACAATTTTGTAGCCCTCCGTTTTTTTACGTCACTGTTAAATTGTTAGATTAGTGAAATATACACTGTTTATCATGTAATTAACTTACCTTATCCTAATCTGATGCGCTCAAAAATTCTTATGGGTATATTTTTGTCTTTTATGATCGGTCCTGTATACGGGGCTCATATTTGATGGAGGTACTTAACCGGGTACAAAGTATCCTGCGGTATATTAATCTGCCGCGCTGTAGTAAATACCCTCTCTTGGGCTCCCCTACCATAAATAAAATTAACTCCTTAATGCACAATCAGGTTAAATTTATAACCACAATCTATTTAAACATGTATAAAAATAAAATAAACCTTTGTGAAAAATAAATAAAAGGGTTGCATTTTCATGAATTAAGCCGGGCGAATTAACCCTTGGTCAGATGGTAAGCTATAACTTACTTAAAACGACGTAAATGTGGTCATTTCGGTGAATAAATAACGGCCTGTGGTAATGAAGTGCGATATGGTAATTGGACGAAGCAAACAGGTGGCAACGGTAGCGGTCAGAAGAAGAATATCTTGATGAATAATAATGTCGACGTTAATACCCTTTTTAATTTAGATTTTATCCATTAAATACCAGTTCATAAATAATCTGCTTAATTAGCGATTCAGGTAAAGCACCTCTATAGGATAATTTTCAAACCCTTTTAGTGCTTTATGACATTTGTTTGTCATATTTTGCTTAATGTTGTTGCAGTTAGTACCGTTTTTTATAGTATTTCTTTATGATTTGTTGGATGAATGCAATAAAAATAGAAAAAAATTGTTAAGTGGTTGTCATCATGGATTTTGTGACCAATTCTGCAATAAAGGAAAATGTACACAGTCAGTTTTGTTGTGTTTGCAGTTCAAGTCTAAATAACCAAGAACTTAGTTTCGTGGCTTTATATAAAATTAGTCGGATCGTTGACTGTTATTTATTCGTTCTTTTATTTAGGTTGTTAGGCAATAGTGCCTGATACATTGTTTTTAAAATGTTATGCCTTTAATGTTTTTAAAAGTGCTTGTTTCTAGCCGAAACATGAACCAAAAATCGGGTAATTTTTTTAAATGCTTTTTGGCTTTTTGAATCTATAAATAGTTAGAACCATATTTATTTCATTCTGAAAGCGATGCCGTCAAGTACACAAAAAATGATAAAGTAAACAAACCTTTTCGAAAGCACATAGCCTCTGACAGAGCCTGATTACATATTTTTAGATAAATTAATAAAAATATTGCGAAAACACGTATCACGTACTTAAAAAACATCCTCTTATTTCGTCTCGGGTGTGCCATAAAACCTGTAACGCGTGGCATAGTTGTCGGGTTGAATATTTTTTGCTGCAATAAATAATTGTTTACAAAAGGGTTTATTTGCTTTATCATTTTTTTGTGTACCTCGCGGCATCGCTTTCAGAATGAAATAAATATGAGTCTAACTATACCCATATACTTATGATGAATAATAATGTTGACGTTAATGCCCTTTTTAATTTAGATTTTTTCGATAAATAACAACTCTTTATAATCTGATCAATTATGAACAAAGGTTTAATTAATATTCCAAGTGTAAAAAAAAAAATGGCAAGCTGCTATAGGTTTTAAAAGGGTCAGTATGTTGATTTAACATACAGGGTGTTTCCTAATTCCGGTAAAAAATTGTAAGGCTTATTTATAAGCTACTTTTATGAAAAAAGTTTATACAGTAAGGATAATAAAATTCCTTTCCCCTCTTTATCTTTTGAATGGTACAAGATATCGAGATCGGGTAAAATTTGGGTAAAAAGGTGTCACTTAAACTATTTTTTAGGGTAAAAATGATTTCGGTCACGTGGCACATGGCCTAGTGTCAAGGGGACACTGGCAACTTTTTATATAATACGAAATAATTTTAAAAATATGTATATCTTTTTGTTTATTTTTTTACTATTTTAGTTTTTTTCTTACTTTTAGGCATTTGTTACTTGTAAACATAATATCGGTAAACATAATATCACAACAGATATTAATTGTGTATATTTGAAACATTTTGTTTTTCCAGGTTGCCTATAGTTCACCACACTACGGAGGCCAGCGTGTGGGAGGTAGTCCACAAGCAGCAGCCAGCCCCCATCTTTCTGCCAGCCCCCAAGTACCAAGTCCTCAAGGACAAACATTAGATCTAAGTGTTAGCAGATTATCGCACAGGTAGGAAAAAAATCTAAAATAGAAATGATTTTAAACACCCAAAAAAATACCCTTAAAAAATAAATATTTGTATAATCTACAGAATTGCATTTCAAATTTGTATAGATTTAGTTTGTTCATATTTTGTTACCGTAACCATTTTGGAAAAAATTGTCAAGAAAATATCTGCAATTATTGTTGAATACAAATTTACTCGTTAAAAATAAAGGTATTATATATTTTAAATATAATTGGTTGACTTTATTTAATATAAGTAATATTGAGCAAAATTATGTTTTATTTTTTAATGCAAATGAATAAGTAGCTCCTAAAAGTTTTAAACAACATATATCTTTTTATAAAATCCCCTTAATCTTCTGATTAAAAATACATTTGCCTTCACCACACAAAATTATATATTTTTGTTAGTCATTCTAAAAACAAAGTTTACAAAACTGATTATAAACCATTTTATCGATGAAGCTTGAATATTTTATTGGGAAAACTTTGCTCCATTAGTAAAAAGGGATTTTATAGGAAATTAGGTATTTGCAGAAACATTTATTGTTTGGAATTAGTTGCAGCTTTTAAATTTTAATGATTAGCTTCACCATAAAATAATTTAATTCTTTCTGTTCAATTTTTTTTGTGATCTGTTTTTTTAATGATCCAACCTGTATATAGTGCTTTTCCTTTTAACAGTCTAGATTTAATTAAAATGTGTGTTTTTAGTGGTGTTCGACCTTTTGGCTCCAGTGGCGCACCTCCAGGAGTATTAGTACCTGCGCCAGGATCTGGTTATAGTCGCGAATCCACTCCGGACAGTGGCGGGTCACACTATATGGATGCATACAGCAGAGATCCAGCAGGTAAAATAACTTTTTAAACACTGTTCCTTCATGACTGAAGTCAACCCATGACACATGAAGATCTCAGTAATGATATATTAACTCTACCTTTGATATCTCTATTGTATCGTTTTATATTTTTTAACTTTTCCGGTTTTTCGTTATTTAAGACTAATTTATTGGTTAAACAGCAGAAGGGGCAAATTCGATAACACTTTCTTATGTTCCGCAAACGTAATCTTAAAGTAAGACTATAGACGCTCACTTTTCGGGATTACAGTTAAAGCAATTTGGCCTTTTTAGGATCTTACACTTTAGAAACTAACTTCTTAAGCTTTAGACAAATAATATCGATTACTGTTTTACTTTAATGAACGGTTAAGTGAAAGAACTTGCCAAGGAGAGGATAATAAATTCATCTTGTAAAATATTAGTCCCCGAATTGGTACAAAATCTTACCTATTAAAATTGTGATAAGTCTACGGCGGTATTTTTGTCCATTCGCATATTTCACGAATTGTCGCATCCTATGATAAATCTCCATTAGACGCGTGTGATCGTAAAAGAGCAAATGGTTAAGAATAGCGCCAATGGTCATTGGTTTTTGCGAATTTTAAACCATACCATTAAAATTTTAAGGAAATATAGAACCAAACTTTATTTCAGCATATGGATCCATGAGTCCCCATCCAGGCTACGGCATGACAACAGTTGCATCCGACTACACATCAAATCCATATTCAGCCCCATATCCAACACCAGCAGGTTATCCCTGTGGACCAGGTGGATACCCAGGGGCAGTGACGACGGGCGGTTATCCCGTTCCCCCTGGCGGTTATTCACCTGGAGCGTGCTACTCGATGCCACCGCCACAACATTCCTTACCTCAACATGATAAACCACCAAATAAAGATGGGTAAGTAATAAAAGATTCAGAATATCCACTTATTAATGGTACACAAAGAAAGCATACTTTTGTTGATTGAAAATATTAAGATTTAACCAAATATACATATGTATATTCAAAAGTTGATAATAGGTTTTTTTTCTTTTTGATACGATTTAAATATATAATGTAATGAAACTTGGTAACTAGCAGTTATTTAATATGGACTATCCAGTATATATATTTTTTGATGTGTTAATTAGGGGCGCTGCCTACAAAACTTTATTTTTTTTAAAACGTCGCAACTTTTTACGTACTCTATTAAGTATCATCTAAGTAAACGAGTTTTTTATGCTTTTCACACAAGAAAAGATATATGGTTATTTTTTAATCGAATTTCAAAAGAAGGAGTGATCATTTCGCCTGTATTTTTTTTGTGTATGTAACTCGATTACTTCGTCAATTGTAGACCGATTCTAAAAAACCTTTTTTATTTGAAAGAGTAAACTTCCGCGCCCATAAAAAAGCAAGTCACGATCGCAAGAGCGAAAGGTAATAGACCCATTGTTTTCTCTCTGCCGTACGTTGTTCGTGAGGTAAAGCGGCTTCTAGACTGTGGTATATAAGCTTACACATTAGGGGTGCATTCAAAATCAACAACCTTGGGGTGAAATGTATCCTTTTACCGAACTAAAAGTAAAACTACAGTAAAAAACACAGGGACAGGGTAATTTGATTGATTGCCATTGGGGGTGGTCATGGTTAGTATTGGTTAGTTTTTTTTTTAATAATTCGTTTTACTAGGAAATTTAAAAAAAAAACGAAAAAAAAAAAAGATTTAACAAACCAGAACTAACCATAACCCCCAATGTGATGGTTTTGCATGGTCGTCTGTAACGTTTGAAACCAATCAAATAACATATCCCTGTGCTTTTTACTGTAGTCTCAGAAATAGGCACTGGGAGTGTTGTTTAGGGTACGTTTACTATTGTTTACAGATTTATTGGCAATAATAATAAATAAAAACTAAAGATAAAAATTAAAAATAAAAGAAAAATAAAAAAAATGGAGTCGGGTAAAAACATATGCGCTAAAATACGAATTTCTAGATAAATTAATAAATTATTAACAAAACTTAAAAGACATACAACATTATAAACAGAAAAATTATACACCAAATGTTTATTTTTATTTAAACGGAGCATTTTGACATTCAAAAACTCAAACTGAACTAGGTATTCCTTATGACAAAACTGACGAGGCAGCAGTTTACACCTATTATTGTTACAAAATTAAATCATTTCTGCTAATAATACCTAAAGAGGAAAATTGGACTTCCATACAATGGTATAGTTAAAGACACCTGAAATCCAATAATAAAATAAAAAATATGTATTTGGTTTAAATTTAAAAACTTTGAATTGATTTCTGCAAAACTGAATATCTGGCAACATCGCCGATATCAACACTAAATTATTAATATTTTTTACACAGGAATCCAAAATTTTAGCCCCGAATCTAGGAAGAGGGAGCAAACTGGGGTGTCTTCCCCAGGACATTTTTTTGCTCTTCAGTTTTTATTTGGGTTAGCAGAGGGCGCCAAGTGATGGCAAGGGGGCGTGATTTAACAGGTTACCTTATTTTCTCCTCTTCACGTTACATGCTCCACAAAAAAGTCAAAGGGGGCGCCGGAGATTAGTTTTGCCCCCTAAATAAAATGAAAATTTGGGGCTGCCAAATTTCGTCCAATTTGGGTCAAATCTCTCTGAGATATTTCAGACTTTTTGAACATCGTGTAGTTTAAATGTGTTTGTTTAAAGAAAGTAATGAATCACCATTTTTATATCTTGTACGAAATAATGTGTTACACATGTTCCTACACTCGATAAACACCTACCGCACACTTTACTTCCTTTTCTAAATTATAATGCATTAGCGACAAAAATAAAATTCTTACTCAAGGTAAAAACGACGTCGTCGATTTATACAGAGAGTATGCCATTGTAAATACGGCTAAATATAAAATTAATATCTGGGTACGTGGTGCTGTGAACTTTTAAACAATTTAAAGTAGTTTTGTTTCGTTTACGTCGCACAGGATACAGCTGTTTATTAACATTAAATTATAGTTAGTAAAACATTCAGTTGGTGTAATAAATTCGGTTAAATGTGTGAATTAGAGAAATTTAATGAAGAATTTTTGCAGTTTATTATGGAGAGCGTCAGGTAACAAAATCTCTTATAAAGCCTAATTAACTAATTAAACGATTTTATTATAATTTAAACTGTGCTCTCTGTTAATTAGACCGATCTGTTTCACTTAATTTTCGTAAAAGTTATGATACTAAAATTAAACTTAATAATTTTTCTTTTTTCATTTTAACCAAGGAATTATGTACAGAGTGAAACAGAGCATAACGCTGTAAAGAGGCATACTGCACATGCGTACTATACAAAAATTTCCTATGTGATGCGTGGAAAAAATGCCGGCAGATAAACATGGTGACACATCGTTCCTACTTATTGTTGTTGCTTTACTTGCCTATAAACCTTTTCAAGTGGCTGAACGTGTATAGGATACTTACTTCTACAGTGCATTACTATTATAATAAGCCACCCCGTATTTTCCGTTGTTTATACATTTTTAATCCTAAAACAGGTCAATTTTTTGGTGGGGCACATTTTTGTGTCAACATTTACTTCTTCAGGGTTATCCCCTCCCCACAAATATAATTCTACAAAAATTAATTGGGAGGGGGTTGAGTAATACTTCATCTTAAAGGATTTTAAATTCTCTCTCTCATAATTTTTAGCTTTTCAAAATCGGTTCAGTAGTTTCTGAGAAAATTCGAATGTCCCTAGTCGGTGGCTCACCCTATAACTTTTTATTTTTAATTTCATATCAAAATAAACTTTGGTACGTAGATATATCACATAAATTTTCATTGCATCAAGCATGTTCCATTGAAGACAGAACATGCGATCTTGGGAACCATTTTAAGCGGTTTGTTTAAATTTTTAACCATCTTGAAGAATAAAAGACCTAATAGCAATCGCCTAAAGCTAAGTTCATACACTTGCGAATGCGAATTGCGAAACGTAATGATTGGTCAATTTCTAGCGATTGATCAATCAGAACACGTTCCGCAATTTACAAATCGCATTTTGCAAGTATATGAACTAAGCTTTAGTCAAACTTAAAAGATTTTAAAAATCAAAAGTGTTAGTCGCGATTTGTTATTCATAACGTCCAGTGCCCTTAAGTCTGTTTTTGGGTCTTCCTGTATCCATGCCTAATACTCAATGACATATGGTAGTGGAGTCCAAGAGTGGATTTTGGGATTTACTACAGCGCGGCAGATTAATATACCGGAGGATAACTTGTATTCGATTAAGTAGGTACCTCCACCAAATATGAGCCCCGTAAACAGAGCCAATCATAAAAATCTAAAATATATCCATCAGAAATTGTCGAGCGCGTCAGACCAAGATACGGTGAGTTAATTACATGCTAAACAATGTATATTCCACTAATCTAACAATTTGATAGTGACGTAAAGGAAACAGAGGGCTACAAAAAAACGTTAGTTTAACATTTCCGAGCGTGGCAATTTTTTTATTTTAAAGAAAATAACTTAGGGATTACGAAAAATATACAGGGTCTCCGAAAAGGTGAGGTCAAAAATAACAGGGGTGATATAGAGTGAGCGAAAAGAATGTTAGTACTTCATATTAAAAATTGTCTATCGCGCTTCGTTAGGGAGATATTGACCTTCAAAATTGGTATAAAAAAAACACTTATTTTAATTATACTTTTTAAACTGTTGCCCCAGTACCAATAATACTTGGGCTACTAAATAACCTGATATTAATGCTTCTTTTGATAGGTAAACGGCTATTCAGTAAGTGGGAATTATATAGGGTGCGACGCTTTTTTAAATTTAATGTATGCATTTTTAGCACTGGTGACAAATTCGACATTTTGCTTTGACCGCTTAATTCTCTAATCATTTTTGTCCAAAAAAGGTATACTTTATTTATATCGATATCTTGAACCGTTTTTCTTGAAATCGCATTTTAAGTCCAGACATACCAGCATTTTGTAAGTAAAGAGAAATCAATTTTTCCAGAAAATTTTTAAAATATGGTTAAATTTTTAAAACAGTTTTTACTGTATTGGTATAAAGTTTAAGGAGCTAACAAACACCGTTTTAAATAATTTGGCCACATTTTAACAATTTGACCATAAAAATTAAGTTTTTATTACATACAAATTGCTGGTATGTCTGGGCTAAAATGCGATTTTATTAAAAACGGTCCAAGATATCGATTCAAATGAAGTATACCTTTTTTGTATAAAAAGACAAAGAAATTAAACGGTCAAAGCAAAATGTTCAATTTGTCACCAATTTTAAAAAGACATACATTAAATGTAAGAAAATCTTCGCACGCTATATAATTTCGATTTACTGAACAGATGTTTACCTATGGAAAGAAGAACTGTTATGAGGTTATTTAGTAGCCCAAATATCAATGGTACTGTGGCAACAGATAAGTTTTTATACCAACTTTAAAGATCAATATCTCCTAACGAAGCGCGATAGAACTTTTTATATGAGTACTAACATCATTTTAGCTCACTCTATCACCCCTTTCATTTTTACCTCACCTTTCCGGACACCCTGTATAATCAGATACGGCCCGAAGGATTTCCACAATCCGAAATAATACTAGGATTTTTTGACATATTTAAAAGTTTATAGTTACTCCCCCCGATGAAAAGGTATACATTATATAACATTTTTTCTTCTTATCATTTAAGCTTTGCAACCCAATAGGTCTCTATGACGCTCGTAAACCCCCATTTAGCATCATGGGCTTCCCTACTAATATGAATATTAATTTGGTAGTCTTTAAATTAATGTTAAATCACAAATTTGAAAAAAAAACATCCTAATATTTAAACTGGACATGTATAAAAAGTGTCTTAAAAGACCGGGCAAGATACTCTGCAGATACTACTGAAATTTAAATAATTTTTAACTGGACAAAAAATAAATACCCATACCCATGCAAAATAATAATAAGATAAAATTATCAATACAAGACGTTTACCTCTCTTTGTAGCTTAGTAGAATGAACATGCCGATATTTGTTTATCTGTAAATATAATTATGCGTTTTTATGTTTATTAATAAAATAATAGTATAGCACATTTTAGGAGTAATCAACACCAGGCCATTATTTTTAATAATAGCATTTTTATTACATTGTTTTAATCCTTTAGTAACCAAAAGTGATTTACCTTGGAACTTGATTCTTTACACTAAATAAATTTTTGTATAATACTACATTTTTTGTTTTCGATTTCAGTCTTTCCGGTTGTCCAAGAGGAGATAGATCCCAAATTCAAGCACATTCCCAAGAATTAAAATGTCCTACCCCAGGTTGTGATGGTTCAGGACATGTCACAGGAAACTATTCTTCTCACAGGAGCCTTTCAGGATGTCCTAGAGCAAATAAACCCAAAAGCAAACCTAGGGATGGGCAAGATTCGGAACCATTAAGGTAAGAATTTTTAGACAATTGATGTGTTTTTGTTTTAAGACTCTAGCTTGAAAATATCCTAATTAGTCTGGTTAATTTAGACATCCGAGGTTACAAAAATTCGCAACCGGCTAAAAATTGGAAGGATATCATTTAAAGCATCATTATAAATTAAATGTAAAAGTACTTATTGATCCAACCCGAGGAAACAATTTTACTTGGGGTCAATATGTCTCAAATACGGGTTTTTCACGAGTTTCAGTGAAACGGTAAGTTTTATCATTAAATTAGCCCAAACAAAAATTGTACATCAGGTAATTATCTAAAATAATGTCTTTATATTTTTTTCCTAAGAGCCACCGTTTTTGAGATATTACGATTCAAAAATTGAAAAAGTCATAATACGCACACGTTTCCACGCTACCTCTGAAGTAGTGTACTTGACGCGTTTTTTAACGTGGTTATTCCGGTAAACCTATTTACTTTTTATCTATCTCCTGTTTAATTTGAAGCTATTTAGTTATTAAATATATTGGCAAGGGTTAAAAATATTAAAACTAATAAAGGCGGTGTAAATTAAAAAAAAAAAACAAGTATATACATATATCTATTTAGTTAAATTTATAATGTTTCTGCTTCCTTTTCTTCTTCTTCTGCTCTTTCTTCTTGATCCTCATGGGTGCAAGTAAATTGCCACAATAATGACACATCGCAAGTCTACTCGTTAGAATCAGATAAATTCCTAATTGTTGGTGATTTAACATTAGCGCACGACCTGTGTTGACATTTAGCACATACGACAGAACAAAACAGTTCATCTTTTTAAAACCATATTTAGCACTACATCCCTTTTTACAATTGCAAAAAATTGTGTCCAGAAGTTTTTTAACGCAAGTTTAAACTGGCTCTAATGAATTATCCACCCACTTTCAACCCCAGTTTTTGCGTCTAGCTAATAACCAAGCCACACCTAAACTTGGTAATATACCTGAAAAAGATATTGATAAACAGCCGCTGAGGTTGAAGGAAGATAAACAAACCGCACTTGTTTCATAATTTTTAACGAAACATGCATGTCGAAATTTATCGAAGCCCGTAGTTTTACTGGTTGAGGTTAGGAAAGATAAACAAACACCCCCTTGTTTTATAATTTTAACAAAACATTACATGTCCAGAAATTTATCAGAAGCGTAATTTTACTAGTTTAATATTTTATATGTGTAAGATACGCTTTGACAAAATAATATTTTCCTTGTATTAGAACTTGGGTTGTGGTGGTAGGGGGTGAACTTATACAGGGTGGGCCAAAACTGTATATGAGCAGTTTTAATATCCAATTAAACAAATATTACAAAACTTACACATACTTTATTGATATTGTTTTAAACTAAATATAATGACAATTTTTATTACCTAAAAATATATTTTTCAAGTGACGTCCCTCACGTTGTTGACATCCTTAATCCGGGGTTACATATTTTCAAAAATTTGGCGACAAATTATTTGTGGAATGGCGTTTATTGACAATTTTGATCAGTGGACAATCCCTGACAAAAACATCAAGTCGTCTTTATTCTCCTAAGCTTTTTATGTACACTGCAATATTAGCAAGTAAAATTATTGGTTCATATTTTCTCGAAAATAAAAGAGGAGTTGCCGTTACAGTGAAAGCTGATAACTAATATGAAATGTTACAGGAGAAGGGCATAATGCTACGACCTGATTTTAATAAAATGGAGCCACCTGCCACACTGCCACTGTATCCATAGATTTGTTATGTGATATTTAGTGGCCCCTCGGAACCTAGATCTTACTCCAAATGATTATTTTCTGTCGGGTTACCCAAAATCAAGGGTCTATGAAAATAATCCAACCCATAGAATAACCTACATTAAGATCCGCACTGGCAAGAAGCATTTTTCGGATTTTACGACCTCGCGCAGTAAATAAATGGACGGGTGGACGAACATGCGCACTTAAAATCCATGGAAAAATAAAAACACGGCACCCCGTACCCTCCGGCCGCGGTCTGACCGGGACGGCATTAGCTACCGTACTCCGAACAGAAAACAAGGACGCAGTCGAATTATTCTTTCCGATAATGCGGATAGTCTGTTTGGCGCCAGGGGCGTTTACCCTCAAGTTGCTTGCGCACAAACACGTTTTTCGCCCAGGAAATGTAACTTTTGTTTCGCGCAGGTAATAACATTGGCAATCAATCGAGCAAGCAAATTTTATGATGAAACTTATGATTTCTGCTAAAAATCTTGAAAACCCCGTTTTTGTATAACCTTTGACTAAGAGTAAATTTGTTTCCTCGAGTCGGATCAAGAAAGACTTTTTAATTGACCGGACCAAATGGAATATTTCTATTTAACTAAGAGAAATTTAACTTTATAAAACTTTGTGCACGCTATCAGATGCCCTATACCAGGGTGTGATGGATCTGGACATGCTACTGGAAAATTTTTATCACATAGAAGGTAATTATTTTTGATGAAAATAAATTTTATATCAAAAAAGGGTATTATAATTTAAAAATGTGTATTGCCCTGTTATAAAATAGTTTAAAATGATCTATACTTTAAAGTAAAAAAGGTTTTTAGTTACATTCATTACAGTGTATAGCATAAATTAATTTACAATATAAGAATAAATTTTACGCCGCCTATTGGCAGCGTAAAGAGTATGTAAAAGCAAATTAAAATGTGGTTGGACTTTTTCTGTTAGAAATTATTTCTTTGGTTTAGTAAATTTGATCATAATTTCTAAAAAATTGTATTTTAAAGTTATATCTCAGCGGCTAATTTATTGTAAATGTACACTACTTAGATTACAGAAATAAGTAAACCTATTAATTTGATATTTTGTACTAATAATATTTTTGTAATCTGTTTTGTAATCTACGTATGTAGACTTACAATGTTACATACGATAGTCCCAAGAAATACAGTATGTAAAATTATTGTCTAAACTTAACGTTTGTCTTTCAACTTTTTAGTCTAACTGGCTGTCCAATGGCTAAATCATTGTAAGTTTACAAATTTAAATTTATACGTAGATTACAAAAAATAAAGTGTCTATTACAATCTCTTACTTTCACAATTCTGTAACTAAAATGGGCATTAAATTTAAAAAAAACATAGTTAACAATCAGCGTTTCCAGTAATTTTATATAAAGACACGAAATATAAGTTCTTTCTTATTTATACTTGAACAACAAAACCGGCCTTGTAAAATTTCCTTCAGTGCAGAATTTTTAACCTAATCCATGATGACTTCCACTAACATACTTAACACAAATTGTCAACTGATTTCTTTTTTTCTATTTTTTTAGTGTTTTTTTAATAATTATTTACAAAAAACTATTCTAACTCAACTACAGCAAACAAAATATGTCAAACAAATGTCATAGTGTCCCAAAAGGTTCAGGAACCTAAATATTCCATAATGAGGCTCTTATTTTTAAAATAGCGTAAGCAGAAACAAATGAAAAAAGAAGTTGGCAGTTGGCCAACTGCGTTTGTAACTGTAGTTACTGGGGTTGCGTCTTGTCTTCCAAAAGTTAAAATATAGACAAAAACATTATTTAACAAATGGTATATTTACAAATACCTTATCTTATCTCACTTAAAACAACCGGTGATAATATTTCCAATCATGGTACCTTTTTATCTAAAATACAGATAGTATTTGTTGTTATGGAAATAAATTCGCGACAGTAACGTTAAAACTTCATACAGGCTAATTAACAGCTGAAATCATAATTTTTAATCTTTTTCTAGTGCATCTGGTTGTCCAATAGCAAATCGGAATAAAATGCGAGTACTGGAAAGTGGTGGTACCGTAGAACAGCACAAGGCAGCGGTCGCGGCCGCTACTGCGATGAAATTTGATGGCGTTAACTGCCCCACACCTGGATGCGATGGAACCGGACATATAAACGGGTCTTTTTAACGCATCGGTCCCTTAGCGGTTGCCCGATGGCTGGGCAAACGGTCAAGAAGAGCAAATACCCGGAGGATATGCCGTTTTATGCTAAGGGATACTCAGGTACAGTATTTATATATACCTATACATTTTGTTTAATAAACTGTTGCTAAATTTACCTGCAACTTCACATTTTTGGTAATTGTCTCTAAAGTGGGAGCAACCCCAATTTTGACCAAATTTGGTATACAGGAGTTTTTGGGGGTGCTGATCACGATTCTGGATAAATTTCTTTTGCCGAAAACGTTTTGTTTTTGAGATATTCATAGTCAAAGTTGAAAACGGAAATATTTTTATTTTCAAATAATGAATAATGTGTTATATTATGAATTTTGTTCAAAAAGTAGGAAAATATAGTAAAAATGAGAATGGTTCGATTTTTAACTTTGATGATGTATATCTCGAAAACTAAACGTTTCTGACTAAAAATTCTTTCAGATTCATTATAAGTCAAAATCGGAGTTGTTCCCACTTTCAAAACAATAACAACATTTTTTTGTAAATTTCAAATTGTGAGAAAAGTTTACTTATCGGTCACCAAGCCCATTTTGCTTGCATATGGGGTTATTTTGGGGTGCCTGCCGATCACGAATCTAAAAGATTTTTTTGTCGGGATCGCGTGTTCTCGAGATATTCATTATGAAACTTAAAAATTTAACTAACCTTTCTCGCACATATTTTCCTTCCTTTTGCACATAATTCTTAATTTAAAACTAAATTGTCACATAATATTTGATGTTTTCTTAAACCCGATTTTTATTTAGTTTTTACATTTATTCCATTAAATTACAAAGCTTTTTACTTCCAGCGACCATGGTATTCGGAGCAAATATCCAAAAACCGTAAAAATATTTTTTTATTTTGTTATGGACTGCCTAATAACACAATATAAGGAAAAAAACATATTTTTTAGAGATTGTTGATTTTGACAAAATTAACAAAATATTACTTTTTCGCCCTCTAAAATAAAATTAGGTATAAATATCAAAATTTTCCTACGTAACGGTAAAACCCTCATTTTATTTTTTATTTTGTTACACATTAATATCGATTTAAAATTTACCAAAATAATGTTCAGTTGCAGTTAAATTGAGTAGCAGTTTGGTCACTTTAAATTACAGTAATCTGCAATTTATTTTTTTTTTAAATTTCTCCTTAATATTTTTGTTTTTTTTTTAAATCGTAATGTGCCTAATTAAAATGCGCTTCAGTGAATCTTGTATAGTAATTGAATAAGCCACAATGACTTACAGAAATAAAGTTAAGGGCACGTCTAAATACAACATGGAATCATTTTTTATTAGTCCTGCAGTTGTGCTAAAATTGGTAAAACTTAACTTTTCGTTCCCATTCTTTGTAAACTTTAATAAAATTTTGAATTTGGTGAAGAAAAAGAAAGTGGCGCAGTCTTGGTGGATTTTGGAACGTAATGTGGGATTATTTGCACAGTTTTTTATAACAAATAGTTACATCCTGTATAATTCCAAAATTACCTTAAACTTTAAAAGAATTATTTTAACTTAAAAATAAATTAAATAAGCCGTACTGTGTTAATTGGTGCGTAGGTTGAACAGAACGACTTTTATAATTTTTTGAATTTTATATGCCTACCTTCATTTCAATGTTAAAGGATGTTTTTTTAGTATTTTTGGGTGATACTAGAATAATAACATTAAGAACATGTTTAAAACTCTAACTCGAACACCCATTTGCAGATATATTTTTATAGGTATGGAACAAAACCCAAATGGAGGTGAAGACCTTATGACGCTGGAGGCAGAAATATCTGAACTTCAACGAGAAAATGCCCGGGTTGAGTCGCAAATGCTCAGGTTAAAATCTGACATTAATGCTATGGAGACTCATTTGACGCACGGTGAAAAAGTAAGTATTCAAAAATTTAAAAAAAAATCGTAAAAAAGTTGAACAAAGTCGGCAAAATAATAACCATTGGGTGAAGTCCGAAAGCATATACAAAAAACGTTATATAAACAACGTAGTATTCTTTATGGTAGGGGAGCTCAAGAGGGGATTTCGAAATTTACTGCAGCGCGGTTGATTATTATGATACCGTAGGATAGCTTGTACCCGGGTAAATACCTCCACGAAATATGAGCGTCGCATACAGGGCAGACCATAAAAAACAAAAATCTATCCATAAGAAATTGTGAGTGCCTCAGATTAAGATAGGGTAAGTTAATTACATGCTGAAGATTGTATATTCCACTAATCTGACAATTTGGGAGTGACGTAAAGGAAACAGAGGGCTACAAAAAAACGTAAGTTTAACATTTTCGAGCGTAGCTTTTTTGTTCATTTTGAAGAAAATAATTCAGGGATAACATAAAATATATAATACAATATGACTCGAACGATTTCCACAAGCCGCAATAACAATAGTAATTTTTTGACATATTTAAAAGTCTATAGCCGCTTCCCCCACCGATGAAAAAGTATACATTATATAACATTTTTTTCTTCTTATCATCTAAGCTTTCCAACCCAATAGGTCTCTATGACGCTCGAGTAAATCCCCATTTAGCATCGTGGGCTCCCCTACTATTACACGTATTTTTTAAATATTCAGATTTCTCATGTCTCAGAAACCCTATATACAGTAGGGCATGTTTAAAGGTAGGCCTTCTAGGTTTTAAAACAAATTAAGTAATTTTTGGTAATTATTCAATTTTTTATAAAATATAAGTAACTTCGCTGGAATATTGTTTTTATATCTGGGATATGACGTTCCGTTAAACCCTCATTGTTCTTGATTCCATTCAAAGAAGGGCTATTCGCTTTATTAATGATCCTTTGCTTACAACAATGCATCTATCTCTTCCCCTTGTCAGGCTGTAGGCATCTTGCTTTCGCTTTTTTCTAGGTACTTCCACGACACATTTGCATTCCTTTACGGTCCAACTGAACAGGTTGCAAACTTCTTGCTTTGTTCATTCATTTCTCCTTAGAGTTTCTATAATATGCAACCTGCTGCCTGCAGAGGTATTTCCTTTCTCCTCCCTCACTTATATCACTTAAGACAACCACAGTACGTAAATATTTCATATTGTACAATAAAAATGACCGTTTGGGGTTTATATTTAGAGGTTGTGCAATATATTGTGTAAATCAAAAACAGTTTGATTATTTCAGTTTTAAAATACTTAAGAGTACCTATTTGTTTTCAAAAACCATTAAAAAATATGGGTTCAAAAGCAAAAGAAGAAGAAATAAAGTTTTTTTCTTTCAAACATGTTTCAAGCAGCTACTTTTTGGAGACGATTATCAATATTATTGAACAATATTTTGCGCAATTATATTGATCGTCTGTAGGCCCCTTTGGTATTTAGGCTTTTAGCCTTCGTGAATTGTTCAAAAGTAAAATAACAAAATTTTATGTGCCGCACTTTATCCAACTTTTTTTTAATAAATAAATGGTAATTACAGTCAATGAGGTAGTAATTGGGAAAAAAAGGTAAACAAGAATTATTTCAATTTTCCGGGATAACGTAACTGCACCTAAATGGCGTGTTTTAATAAGTTCACCAAAGTTGTGTATATTACTATCTCACTGACAGAATACCATAAAAAAAAATTAAATTGATAGCGCACCCTGAAAAGTGACATTATGCTTAGTGCTCTACATCAAACTCGGAGTAATATTTTTAAAATAGTGATTTTATTATCTTTAAATTGTCAGTATTGTGAAGAAACTACAACTAACTCCTCTTTTTGAGTGCACCCGAGAATTTTCGGTTGATTTGTTTGTTGCTTTATTCTTTATTTTTAATTCTACATCCTCATTATCATCAACTTACCTTTGAAATCTTGTGGGTATATAGGGCCATTACATTATCTTAAGGCCATCAGATACGCGTGGTTTATAAGAACATGTTCTTTTAAATATTGAAATAAACTTTTAAATACACAATTTTTTTAACATCCGAAAATAGTTTATTAAACATTTGTTGCTACTATTAAAAGTAAATAAATAACAACTATTTTAAGCACTGGAATAATGAACTTTTACAAAATCAAAAGTACAAAAAAAACACGCTTAGAAAACAATCTAGCGAGAAACCTAACATAGTTTCATATATCCCACCAGCGTTTTCGTAAAAAAGCAATCGGACTACACTAAACCCCTTTCCCCACCAGGAAACGCAAGCGCTCAGTCAGAGAAGCTCCAACCTAAACGAGTACTACGAAAGCTTGAGGAACAATGTCATCACTCTCCTGGAACACGTACGTATTCCTGGAGGAGGAACCTCGCCAGAGAAGATAGGACAGGAGAACTTTGACTCCTATTTCACCAAGCTGCAAACCTTGTGTACGCCAGAGGGTTATTGCAGTGACGAGAACAGACCTCTATATGAAACTGTGAAGTGCGCATTGCAAGATTTTACTGTGCTGCCGACGCCTATTTAGATGTGTAAGTGAGAACATTCCCCGAAATTGGTGTAAACGTCCTTTTTAAGTATAGGAAAACATTTTAACGCCCGAAATACGAGGTAATTAAACTGTAAAAACCTTTTTACTAACGCAATGCAGGAAGCACAGCCTTTATAAAGTTACTAGAATAGCAACTGCTTTCAAAAAATGGCATATTATTTGTGCACTAATATTTAGTAACTTTAATTTCGAGGTGTTGGATACATCATCGGACTGTTACACTTCACACGGTGTTGCCAGAGATCGGGGATTTTCCTTTTTTTTGGGGATTTTTCACGACAAAAGGAAAAAGGAATTTATAAAGTAAAACACGGGGATTTTTAAAAATTTAAAAGCTAGTCTAGTCTGAACACCATACACGTCCTTAACATTGAACATGATGTGTTTATTTTGCATTATTCATGCACTTTCTAAAAAAATGGTGTATAAATACCTCTAGTTCCATTCTTAACACCTTAGTTTTTCATAGGAATTGTTTCGTATACTTGGAATTTCGTAGTTGTATAACTTTTAGGTTTTTGGCTCGTATTATCTTATTTTTTTCTTTCTCACACCCTGGTTCTTTCGGCCCAGCGGTGACGCTTCTTTAATAATTATATGTTATAAGACGGCAAATAAATAAAGAAAGTAATGCGATAGTTTTATTTAAAAGCAATGTATAAAGTTTTGCTTATCTAACTAGTTAATCAAAGTAATAAAATTTTACAAAACAGAGATTTTTATTAAATACCCCAAAAGGGATTTTTTAGAACCACGCGGGGATTTTCATCCCAACCCACCTGGCAACACTACCTTACATACAAAACACCCAGGGAGATCATGACACATCCTTTGTAACCAAATATTGTATACATAACTAATGGCAAATATGGGCATTTAATGATAAAGTGCCACTCCCCCACGGCCGAGTGTGGAATTGAAAGGTGGGAACTTTTTTTTGCTTTTCAAAAATATGTGGGAAGGAGGACAAAAAGATGAATCAAGTCCTTTATAAATAAAAGAAAACAATGAAAACAATAATAAAGGTGAGGACCTTTTTTTGCTCTTCACAAAATTTTAATTTCTCACCTCCCTCAACACTTCTGCCGCCTCAGGCACTTTTCCTTATAAATATTATTTGCGTGCTAGCAAATCTGACAGTTTTGCATGACCGTCTATATCCCGATTCGTTAAATATTTTTGTTGTAAATAAACCAGAAAATTGCAAAAATTAAATAAACATATCAAGAAACACAATCGTCTATATTGGAAAATATCCCCGTGACAATGTTGCCACTAATTTACTTGTCACTTGTTAAAAAAAAGTTACTAAATATTAGTGTTTTATTTTATAACATCAGATAGAAAGTTATTATACTTATTATTTCATAATGGGTGTTGAATATAGTGCTATAATTTATTTAAAAGAAATAAGAGTCTATTGTCGAGGCTGTAACAATTTATAATTTCTCAGAAACTTCAGGACACAATAAATATTAACCGTTTCAAAACAGCTTTGCGGATTGCCAACGATCTTTTAACTCACTGCATGCTGAAAACGTATAAAAATTTTAGGCAACCAGTTATTTCCCAACTTAGGTCTAAGGGTGTTGCTACATGGATCCGCGTTTATGGATCCAGTATTTTCACGTGGCGATTTATATCCAATCCGATGGCATTTTGAATGACCTTGACGATGCAAAACTTTGTTAGATTGGCTATTAATGATCACGTGAAAACATCAGATTATTAATGAAATGTCCTTGTGGCGGCACCCTAAACCTTGTCTATGGCGTTATTGATTTTGTGAACTAAGGCCTAAATTACATTGAAAAGATTTTTAAAACAGGGACACAGGAACACGGACAACAGCATGTTATAGACATTTAAAAAAATGGCTGAATGTAAAAAATAATTCTCAGTAACCCTGCATTTTTGCAATTGGTATTTTAAAATATAAAAGTGTGTTTTTTTTTTCGGGCGTTAAAATTTAACAAATAACAAAAATGTCTAAAAATTAAGAACCTAGAGCTAAAAATAAATGTTCTACCCGTAAACAGCTAGACTCTAAGCCATAATAAACCATTTGTACGTAATGTTAAATTGTGATCTCTGTAAATATTTAGAGGTTAAAAATGTATAGAAAAGTATACCAACCTCAATAACTAATTTTAATTGTTGTATATATCTACCATTGACACGTCATTTTTGTAAATATGACCCAATTTAGGATCTGTTTATTGCGTTATTATTAATAACTATTATTTTTCGGTTATATATTGTTAGGTTTTTGTACCTGTAAAAAAATATAGAGAAACTTAAAAGTCTTATTATTTTTTAATGTTAAGTTGAAAAGTACATCTATTTCTTAAACACTTCTGACCACGAACGTACTAAAATAAATTGGACTACTAATATTTATGGGCTGTTTAAAATAAAATGGCCCCCTTATAATGGCTGACATGTGGTGTCAGTTTTGTAGTGGCGAAACGTAATTCTATTAATTTCCCTGTTAAGTAACTAACATTTTAATGTTGCCACTTGACAGAAAAAAGTATAATGTGTGTATTGTTTTTATTTGTTTTACAAAACTACGCACCAAAAAATTCAATTGCTTTGAAATTATAAAAACACACAGCGTAATTTTGTAAAACAAATGAAAAAAATACACATTACTTTTTTTTGTTAAGTGGCAACATTGAAACATTAGTTACTTAACAGGGAAATTACCAGAATTACGTATCGCCACTACAAAACTGCCACTACATGTCAGTCATTATATATGAGGGTTATTTGATTTTAGTACATTTAAATATCCATTTTATTTTAGTACGTTCGTGGATATAAACCACCAGACATTTACCAAAAGTACATTAAAACCGCTGAAGCTGTTTTTACAAAATTCGGCAGTGATGTCAGCAGATTTAAATTTAAATGCGGTATTATCATATCTCGGCAATGCCTAGTCCTCAAGTAAGTTAAATTATTGCGGAATTACGGTGCTCCAAAATCATGTGACTGTCGGTAGACCAATGCTATTTCAATATTACGGTCACGTGATTCCGGATCTTTGTGTTTCCGCAATAATTTAACCTACGTGAGGACTAGACATAAAGAGTAAATTTTAAAAATCAAAAGTCTTACTAAAGTTGTCACGCCAATTTTATTGCAGTAAAAATAAGTAGGGTAGACCATTTAGGCGAGCCGCAGATTAAGACGCGTCCGACGCAAGATACTGTGCCACTAACACAAAATCAACGCGTTTTCAAGTAGACGCGTCGCTAGTCACTTTGCGCTGTTTAATTTAATTTTATAAAGTTACAAAAGTACGTGCTGTCACGTGGTGAAGGAGTAAACGCTTATACGTGTCTTAATTTGCGCCTTGCCTTAAAATAAGAAGAGTAAGTATTACGTGTAGGGCAAGACTGTACATTTTTATCAATTAGTTAAAATTTGTGAACTTATTAGGTTTAACCTGCACAATTTATTGCGCTAAAAATGAGTTGGGCATTTCATAAAAAAATTAGAAAAAATAATTGGAGCACAAAAATGGAAAATCTAGCAACGATTCATCCATCACAAACAGTGATGGTCGATCACTGTTTAATTCTTCATGCTCAACACCTTCCAGATACAGAAATTTGTAAGTGCGGCCTATGCAGTTTAAAAATATTTAAGAGTACTTTGAGTACTTTTAACTAACCCAGTGTATTAAATAACGCTGAACATTTTTAAATAATAAGACTCTTAATTATAAATCGAAGTATATTTTAATATACCGCTTTAAGCCCTTATCTATTAGCAAATTTTTAGATCTGTGATTATGTATACCTAGATTTTAGGTAGTATTATTATTAGTTAGTTATTTATAATAAGCTTATATTATTGCGTCATATATTTAATATTCAATATTGCATTAAGTTAATGTTTTGCTCATGAAATATAGCTCAAATTATTTTGATTAACTACATTCTTGTTTGTTTTTAAAATTTGTATAGAAAACTTTTTTATTATTTTTAATGCTTTTTGACCAAAATAGTACTAATTTTAGGAGTTAAATTTACTTCAATTGTAGTATAATAAAGAAAATAAGGTTATAGCAATTATAACTATAAAGAAAAGAATATTTATGTGCAAAATAGACTATCAAATAAATGACGTAAAAAAGTGCAATGTATTAAAATTAATATAATCTTATGGTGTTCAAGATGTCAAAATTATTAAAAATTCACGTTTTTGTTTAAAATTTATATTATTGTTTATACTTTTCTATTAGTAATATTTTTTTTCACTTTTTATCTTTACGAAAGGCATTTTTTGCTGTGCTGTTTACTCTTACTGTTGTGTAATTTGTAAATAAAAAAAATGTAAGCAGAACTTCATTACTAAAATAATTATTTGTTCACCAAATATATATGTTACTATACATGTGTTGTTATTATGAATAATAAAGTAAATTCAAAGGCCACTAGTATGGTTTTATTTTAAAGGTAATCTTAAAAACTGTAAAACAAATAAAATAATAGTCGACTTATGAATAACTTCTTACAATACATATTTTGAAGCAACAAATTAAAAAAATAATTCTATACTGTATACTACTATGGAGGTGTGCATGAGAGTCAATTTTTTAAAGTAAATATTGTAAAATTTGATAAGAAAATTGGTTGCATACCGATCTCAATTTTTATAAATTATGTAAGATATGAGTGCAAATTTCCGGTGTTAATGCAATACCAGAATTAAAGATATACGACACCTAACTTAGGCATTATGATGTCATTTCGAGAGGGGAAAGAGGAAAAGTTTTTAAAAAATTTTAGGTATTTACTTATTTCTTTTTTCACAAAAAAACATTAAAAATATTGTATATAGATTTATTACACATTATAAGCTTTTTATTCAAAATTTTTTAGTGTTCAGAACTTTAAATTTAAGTGATTTTTCCTCAACTCACGTTTTTAAAGTCGGCTATTAACTTAAAAACTACTACACCGATCCTCTTTAAAATTTTATCTGTATTTTAAAAATTTACCATTATTTCCTTACATAATTTGCGAGGTAATAAAAAGAGTTTTTTAAAGAAGTCAATTTTTCTAATTTTTATAAAAACAAATAGGCTATTTTTTTCTTAAAAATCGTGTTTTTTACTTCAAAGTGTTTCCAAAAAGAGAAAAATTGTAATATCCAACAATCCCTACGTTACCTGGGAAAAACAATTATCTAGCGAACGAACTGATTTGAACCATTTATGTTTTTGTAAAAATGGCACATATTTATAAATACTACAAAATAGTGGACATATTATTACCTTTGTTAAAGGATTTGGTAATAATATGTAAGTAGATGTAAGATTAAAACTCATTTTCAGTAAAATTTTATTTTAGATGTCAATACTGTAAATTTTAAACATATATCGCACTACTGCTAAAAAAGAGTCACTAATCAAACATTGTTGTTATAAACATTCTTAAAGGTAACATACAACAAGTCTTAAAATAACTCTTTTTCATAAAAAAGTAATTACCATCACAATAATACGGTGTGGGCCAAATTAAACTTGCACACTTTTTAACTAATGATAACTTTTTACCTGTTGAGCCTCTCTTTGTTATTTTTACAGGGCTCATAGGTAGATATGTTTTCTCTAGATTTTTCAACTTTGGTTAAATAAATTTAGCCAAGACCGGACTAACGAGACTTTTTTCAAAATAATGCATTTAACTTCGTTGCAAAAGAAATCGAATTTATCTACAATTAGGCTAATACTTTTACTTTTAATTAATTTACTTTTAAGTTGTGTCAGCATCCAACTCAAAAATTATAGTAACCTCACATTTTTATTTTAAAAGCTCACTAAAAAAAAGTTCCCTGTTAAAATCGATAGAAATGCATGCTTTTTGGGGTGCATCATTTATCAATAATAAACATAGTTCCTGAATCCTCAAATTATTGACAGATTCGCTCTTACTGAATCATTTCTCATAGTTTGTTTACAAGAAAAACGTATTAGCTCAATTGTAGCTAAATCCAATTTCTTTCGCAAGGAGGTCAAATACAGTATTTTGAAAAAATCCAGTCCTGTCTAAATCTGTTTGACCAACCTAAAGAGAACACATTTATTTATACTCATTAGCCCTTTGAAAATAAAAAAGATAGGCGCAACTACTAAAAAGTTATTGTTACTTAAAAAATGTGCAAGTTTGGTACTGAGAAATATTTTTTTAGGCAAAAGAAACTTTTAAACATCAATTTTCCCAAAACAAGATTTTTTTAAGTTGTGCCTGTTTTTTAGCGGTAGTGCGAAATCTGTATGCCAAAATCGGTAATACCAGGATAAGATATGTACTTAACACTAATTCCGTGCTAAGCAGTGGCGTAGCTACTAAAGGTCTAGGCGGGGCAGTGCCCCAGGGCCCCCAAGCTCAGGAGGCCACTCGGACTCCGAGTTAAAGTGTTAATAATGAAGAAGTGATTTTTTTTCATATTTAATATACAGGGTGTTTCTAAACAAATGCAAAAAATTTTGGTAGGTGATTTTCCACCAAAAAATAAGAAAAAATCTTTATATGAACATATGTCCTAAACGTCTTAGTTTTTGAACTACTGAACTAATTTTTTTAAATAATTTTTATGCCCATTCATATATTGTTAAGACATTTTTGAGACACATCCTTTGCACCAGAAGACATTTTTTGGCATATAAGAAAAAAATAATTTTGAACAGTGTCGTCCATGAGGGTTTAAAATAAATAATAAGCTACTGCATTTTTCTAAAATAAAAATATATTTTTTAAATTCCCATTTATTTTAAAACAAATTTGATCTCTTGATTTTTTTGTTTGATATACTGTTTTCACGTAAATCAATAAAAACCTTATTTTGGCATGGTCAGTTTGTATTTCCAATATAAAATTCTACATTAAAAATTAATCTTTGTTATTTATTTTTTAATTAGATAGGAATTTGACCATGCTGTGAAACATTGTTCATTTATTTTCGCGAAAATCATCAAACAAAAAAAAGTCAAAAGACCATATTTGTTCCAAACTAAATGGGGATTTAAAAAATACTTTTATTTTGGAAAAAACCAGTGGCGTACCATTTTTTCCCAAAAATATTTACTTTGACACTGGTAAAATATATTTCTTTTTCTGGTATGCCAAAAAATGTCTCTTGGTGTAAAGGGTGCGTCTCCCAAATTATTTAAAAATATCCGAATAGGTAAAAAGGTATTGTAAAAAAACAATATTTTTATAAAAATTTAACACCCCGTAGTTCAAAAACTGAGACGTTTAATACATATGTTCATATGAAGTTTTTTATTTTTAGGTAGAAAATCATCTCCTAAAATTTTTACCATTTGCTTAGAAACACCCTGTATAAATAAACCAGAATTGTAAGGAGATGAAGACTTTTTGAGGCCTAATGTTAATTTTATTTTAAAGTGCCGATGACTTTTTCTTGGTTGCTTGAAGTTCCTCAAAATTTTATAAAGCTTAATTGGTGCCTTAATTCATTTTTGCCCCAGGGCCCTTGCTTACGTAGCTACGCCACTGGTGCTAAACTTAGTATAATTAAGAAGGTTGTACGTAAAATCAACAAAAAAAATAATTATTTTATAAAAAAAATATATTAATTTGTTTTTAAATAGTAAAAAATCAGATAACAATCAGATCAATAAAGAATAATAACTACTGATGTTTAACCTAAAATGGTTCTTTTATAAAGGTGTATTTAAAAGCAAAGAGCTAGTGCTAAGTGGTAATTTACAATCTTCTAATATTTAAGCTACCTATTTAACCACTTTGAGGGATTAGTCCGTTTTTATCTGGCTCGAAGAATTCCTCACATATTGCGCTCACCATTTCTTTAAGAGTTGCTTCTACTACTGTTCTATCTCTAACAAAAAAAAAATAAAAATTATCATTTACAGAAATAAACTTTTATTATTGGAATCATTTATTATTGGTCATACCAGATGAGTGACGTAAAATGGCGACATGGTTGCCAGCTTGTGATAATAATACAAAAATATTAGTTTTTTTTATTAATGCATAGTAATCAAAATAGCACTTTGCTAACAATTTGCAAATGAAATTGAATTAAACAAGTTAGTACTTTTTTATTATTATTATTTTTAAATTATTTGGCGATGAAAAATGCAATAAATTGTCCAAAACACCTCGTATAAAAACACGTGCCGTCGTTTTTATACCTTTTATTAAAAATAAAACGTAACTATGGTTACAACTACGACAAAATATTTAGTTAACAATGTCTCAAAGTAAACACTACAAAAGTCGAAACTATAATACCACAATGGGAGTATTGTGGTATTATAGTTTTATAGTAAAGTGAAAAATCTTGAACATTTTTTTTAGTACAGAATGAAATAAAAGTGTTAAGTGGATAACTCGGGTGTCAGAAACCTTTGAAAGTGATGAAAAACTTAAAGAAACTAACGTAAATTAGAATGAATAAATAAATTAATTAATTAATCTTTATATAAAAGTTAAAAAATTACACTCTTAAAAAGGCGAAGTTCATCCCATACTTTTGAATGAAACTTAACCCGACAAATAAACTAGCACTAATTTCATAAAATTCTTTAAACTGAACACTACTTACTTTTAAAGTCCGTAACAATATTAATACACGACAAGAGAACAACAAAGCGACAGAACATTTGAGTAGAAAGTCGAACAAAGTAAGGCAACGTCGCAGATAAGACGCAATTTGACCAACCGCAACCTGACGATAATAAAATTTAAATTAAATGTTTTTTTTTTGGTGTTAATCGAAAGAAATTGTTTGTATTCAGTACACTAATTAAAAGGTCAAATTTTAATAATTTTTGACGAAATTTTTATTCTGTTAATTTTATCTAATTTAGCGTTAGGTACAGCTGATGGTGACGTGCATTGGAAATTGTTTTGAGTTCACTACACACTTACTTGACATCCGGAGTCATGCACAGCTCGCTGTAATACTTAATCTTTGGCTCCGTTCCACTAGTTCTAAGTGTGATATAAAGGCCGTTCTCAAACACAAAAGTTATCATTTGACTACTGCAGGAAACTGGCATTATAGCTTTGTTATCCGGTTGATTGTTGTCATAACCAGTAGTCAAATCCCGTATGGATACGATTTTATATTTGTCATTTAATACTCCAGTGGGGTACTAAAAAATAAAAGGAAAGTAATAATTATTTTAAAGAGGGTGTCTCTAAAACGAGCAGAAAAAATGCTAAAACAAAGGACGTCGCACAATTAGCAATGCGAATGGCTTTCGGTTGGAATACCCCCAAATTTTAATATGTTGTAGATTAGTCCTTTTTGATTAACATCTTAATGGAACTCATTTTGATCTGACCTGTAATTTGAGAGATATAGATTTTTAAAGTTAAAGTTTTAGATTTCAGAGATTTAGGACCAAAACTGGTTTTTACCTATTTTTTCCTATTTCACCTACAAAAGAAGCAACTTTCTATACAGGTATTTTAAGGTAGAAAATCAGGCTATTTAATTCTGTACAAAATATTAACATATGGATATTTTCTTTGTTAGATGCTTACAGCAGCTGTGAGCACTTTCATTTTTTGACAAATCAATGACGTCAGTCTTACAGCAGCTCACAGCGGTTGTTAGCGGCGTCGGGAGATGTCTAACCACTGTCTAACAGAATGAAAAAACAAAAAGGGGAAATATAGCCGAATTTGAGGTTAAAAGTCAAACTATTGACTAAATGATTACTAATAACAATAACAATAGTATGTGTGGGAAACCATGTGAAGGTATAATTTACCTGCCATTAAAGATATTGCGCATTTTCGTTTTAAAACTGGAGTTGCCATTTTTTAGGTTATATTATTAGTATTTTTTTATGTCATTTGTCATTGGCGGTAAGCGCTTTTATTTTTCCATTCACATTATGATGACGTCAGCTGTTAGACAAGCTTATTAGCATCTGTAAGACAGAAGAATTAAAAAAATATCCCCCTTTTCATATTAGACTTACGTCATTCTCAGTGGCGGCACAACAAAAAATATTTAAAATAATCTAGAAAAAAGCAATTTTTCATAATATTTGAAATTAAAATTGAAAAAACGGTTTAATATTTTAATTTTTTTTGTATGTTGTTTAGAAGTGTTTGAATAAACAGTAAAGCTAAGCTACATAGGTCAAAGATGATCACGCTTTGAGGAAACCGTAAACTTAGATAATTATCAATCTATTTTTTCAAAATTTCACACATATTGATTAAACTTAGACATAATAGATTCTGAACTATGAAATTGAAAATACATTTTTTTAAATATTCTCATTTTATTATTTGTTTAATGCTTACTTGCTTTCTACGCCACAGGCCTGATTTAAATTGCCAAAAATAAGAAATAGGTACCTGCTTTATGCAAACCCAAATTAAATTTATGGTTCAGAACCTATCATGTGTAAGTTTAATTAATATGTGTGGTTTTTTAAAAACATAGATTGATAATTATTTACGCTACCGTAAAGCGTAATCAGCTATGACCTATGTAGCCAAGCTTTACTGTTTCTCCAAAGACTTCTAAACCACATACCAAAAGTAAAAATATTTACCACTTTTTTATTATTTGTTTTAAATATTATAAAAACTTTTTTCCAGATTTTTTAAAAATAATTTTTATGTTTGTGCCGCCACTGAGCGTGACAAGTCAAATATAAAAATTTGTTGTACATAATTAATTAGCCTGATTTTCTACCTAAAAATCGGTGTATAAAAACATTAATTTTAGGCGAAGAACCAATTCTAAAACGGTATTTACCAATCGGTTATGTTGACGTTTAAACAATGTATTATACGTCAAAGTTGTCACCAATTATTACCGCGGTTATAATTGGTTGAACGCCTACAATTGATGAAAGTTGCCCTTTTTTGTAGGTGAAAAAGGAAAATTTTATTTAGTCCAAAATCTCTGAAATCTAAAACTGTCAACTTTAAAATTCTTTATCTTCGAAATTACAGGTTAGATTTACAAAAACCATTGAAATGCTAAACAGAAAGGACTGATCTATAACATATTAAAATATGGGGACATTCCAACCGAAAGTCATTCGCAATGCTAATAATTGTGCGACGTCCTTTCTGAGGCTAAAATATGACGATTTTACCCAACTTATCTTAGTATATAACTGGACGATTTTGGAGATACATTCAATCCAGTTTTAATACATAATTTTGGTAATAATAGGTGTATTGTCACAATATTTGGCTGGAGAGGCTTTTGGAGTGAAAAATTCAAATCTGCTCACATTTTAATTTTAAAATTTAAAAGGCGTCAGATACAGTTTCTTGCAGGCGTTTAAAACACAATAACTTTTTAAGCCACTCGGTATTAACTTTTAATTTTAACTCTAAATAACAAGACACAAACAAAATTTAACTGTTTACCTTTAGGATTAAAAATCGTATCTTTCCTAATATATATTTACCAACAAAAAGGTGTACTTGGTAAAAGTTGATTAGAACAGTGGTTTTTGCGATATCTGGATTTAAAAAATCAATTGCTGTTCGGCCAGGTCTAAGCTAGGCAGGGTGTTTCAAAATTAGATGCCCATTTTTAGGGTAAATCCTTAGGTAATTTTAAAAAGAAATGTCCGAATAAACCAATGTTCTAAAGGCTTAACTTTTGGGATACACGGTAATGAAGTTTAAAAAAAGGTTTTTTTCGTCACTCGGTATCTCAATGGTTTTTGGAACATATTTTTATTTGAACTTTTCTACCTAATATCACATAAGGATTTACACTCTTAAAGATCAGCATGTTATTTTAAAACACCCTGTATAGCTTAGACCTTTAAAGAAAGTGATTTTTTAAATCTAGATAGATCAAAAATCAGTGATAAAATCAACTTTTAGCAAGTAACCCTTTTGCCATCTAAATTATAGCCCTAAAATGAGAGTAGATTTAAAGTTTTCACCCTTAAAAACCCCCTAGCCAAAAATTGTGACAATAAACCTATTATTACCTAAATTACCCATAAAAACAGCCCAAGGGGTGAGCCGGTGAGGCGACCGCCTTAGGCGGCACATTTGCAGGGGCGGCAAAATGACCATATAGCACAATGATCCTCTTCAATGTAAAGTTGATTTAAGTTATTTAAGGAAGAAAGTAATGGAATTTAAATGTGTAAAGGAGGACAAAAAAAATGGGGTGTATTAAGTCTTTTGGAATGTTGGAAATAAAAGAATGATTTTTGCTCTTTAAAAATTTCGAACCTCAAATTTTATTACGTTAAAAGGGCGGCAAATTGTAGCCGCCTCAGGCGGCACTTTTTTCGAGCCGGCTCTGCTTAAAACAGATTAAACTATTGAGTATTTCAAAACTCATCCACTTTTCGAATAAGGTAACTTTGGTTAGATCGTCATACAGTGTGTCCCAGGATAGGTGTTATAAGAGGAAAAATGGAACAAAAATGTTTGAATTATAAAACGAAATTTAGGAAAAACTGATCGCGTAATCTAAAACTAATAAATACAAAATTTTCCTTCAATTGGTAATATCCAGAGCGGGTTATAACTAAAAATAGGAAAAATACCCAAAAACTAACTACTTCTATTTGTAAAAATAGGAATTAAAAAATGTAATTGTCAATTTTTTACATTACGCATTACAACATAAATAATTGGCAAGAGAAAGCGAAATTTAAAAGAGAATTTAATAATTTGAAATGTTTTTCAAAATTTCATGCCTTAAGCCAAGTATTTTAAAAACTGTTAATGTACAATGTAAAAAATTAGCAAGAATATTTTTTTACTTAATTCTTTAACTTTAAATTTTGACATAAAATTTAATTCTTTACAACATTTCCCTATAAAATTTTGTCCTATTTTTAAAAAATAAAGGTACTTTTTTCTTGGTCATTTTTCATATTTTTAATTATAACTCACCCTGTATATTACCAATCGGAGTAAAATTTTGTATTTATTAGTTTTGGAGCACGAAACTAGTTTTCCCAGAAGGTCGTAAAAATTCCAAAATTTTTGGTTCATTTGTCCTCTTGTAACACCTATCCTAGGACACACTGTATATAAGCCAAAGAAGTGGTTGCATTTTTTTACACCTTTTTGGAGACATCTTGTATATCGCGTCTTGCGCATAGATGAAATTCAAATATGTATATATATATATATATATATATATATATATATATATATATATATATATATATATATTATTTTAAATTTAAGGAATATCTTGTAATATAAGTAATAATAATTTCTCTACTAGTAAGAAAATAAAAAAATATCCTACCGTTTTGGGACCACGAATATTTCTGATTCTATCAAAAATCTGGTTAATTTTCGGAGGTTCATAACAGAAATAATACGAATTCAGCGACACATGCAGTCCATAGGTGTCATATATTTCAGCTAATTTATCAACCAGTTGCTGATTATTTCCATAAACAAAATTAGCACAACAAGCAAAATTTGCTAATGCAGATACTCCATCCTTGTCTATAACATTAGTGTTACACATGTAGCCGATGGCTTCTTCAAAGCCGAGAATCACTGTGTATCCGTCTTTTCCAAATCTATAACCTTGTTACCTGTAAAAGTTTTTCGAGTTGATTAAATACACTGCCGAGAAAAGAATAGGTTATTTTGATTTTTTTTTTTTGGTATTTTTCGTCGTAAGTTTATATTTTAAAATAATATTTTTTTGTACTATTTCTTGTTAACAAAGGTTAACTGAAAAGCCATATTTAAATACAAATTCTTCTGAAAAAGGACTAAATTTACTTTTATAAATAAATTCGTATTATTGTCTGCAGTGATAAGAAAACTTAAACTTTAACAAAGTGTACACTTTTATTTTGCGCAAAAGTGAAAAAGAGAAACGTATAGGGTAGAAACGTGTTCGGCCGACCAATTATATTGTTTCTCGGTCGGTCGCGGTGGTTAGCGAAGGTAATTTACGAAAATTTGCTAATCTGGCTCGATAAAAAATTGAGTGCAAAACAAGTGGATTAAACAAAGAAAAACTAATTGGCTTATTGGCAAATATACACATACGTATTATACAGAGTGTCCCACCGGGAACTGCTGCGATCGTTTTCTTGACAAGTGGACTTGAAAAATTTTGAAAAATAGGAAACGCGATAAAATCAGTTGCGGACTAAAATATTTTGACAGTTCTGGCACTTCCGGTTATATTAATATCGACTTCCTTATTTTAAATAGAACACCCTATACATCATAATTTTTTTAAATTATGCGTTAAATTCTAAACATATTTTATGTATAATGTCCTATACCTAGGTCTAATCGTTTATGACTTATTTTAAATTTTATGTCAAAAATGACATTTGCAAGCCATTACATACCCATTATTTTTTTATTTTTTGTTTTTGAACAAAAGCCTTTAATACGAATTAAAGCTAGGTTCCTTGTAGAAAAATACCTTTTTTAGTAGACTGCGTTAATATCAAGCTGTGGTAATAACATTTTCGTGCCATGATTTATTACGATTTTTGACGTAAATTATCAAGACAGCAATGCATCGATCAGCTAACTTACACTTTTGGTAACGAAGCCCGATCCTTTTTCACTGTGAAGCGCTGGTATAATGAATTTAATCGAGGTCGCTGTTCACTCACCGACGAGAGTCGGGAAGGTCGGCAAAAATCAGTTGTTTTGCCCGAAAACATTGATGCTGTGCAAATATACATATTTCTATTACTTATTGACAATGAAATGAAATGATAATTACTTGTTACTTGAGATATAAGATAAAATTGTTGAGAACAGTGTTGAGTAGCAAGTGAGAACGCGGCTTAATGCTCGAGAAATTTAACGGCGGTGCTTCAAAAACGTCCACAAAATTATAACAGGTGACGAATCATGGATTTATGTTATCACCCCGAAACTAAGTAGCAGTCGACGGTGTGGGTTTTTAGAATCAGCCAAATTCAACAAATTTATTTGCGCTTGAAGCACTTCGAAACAGATGGTCACCCGTTTTTTTTTGGAATAACTGGTCATGTGGCATCAGTACCGTTAGACACAAAGAACAGTCAATGCTGAACGGTACTTGTTTACCCGAAGTCTTTGGTAAAATAAGAAAAACAAATGCGAGCAGTCGGATCATTCTTCAACATGACAATGCTAGCTGCAGAAATCTTGTGTCACAACCGACGCTTAAAAAATCGAATTAATGGGACATTCGCCGAACAGTCCTGATAGGGTACCAAATGACTTCTTTTTAGTTCCCGACCATCAAAACTGCTTTGACTTTGAGTGGTTTGAATGCATGCAAAAATATATAGACCTTATAGAAAATTATTTTAAACAACAATAAAACCATTTTTAATGACAAGTCGATGTTTTTTTCTTTATAAGGCTCAAAATAAACACAGATAGTGCCCTCGTAATCTTTTCTTCTTACCTATCCACTTAAATCCAGTCAACGTATCAACAAAATTAAATCCTTCTGCTTTAGCCATTGTTTTTAAAATCATAGAGCTAACTGTACTTGCCACCATGTAAACTTTGTTTAAAGGAATTTCAGGGTGTCGTTTTTATGGCACTGTAACATCCACCAGCCAAACAGCGTACCAAGTTCGTTCCCGGTAAAAATTTTCCATTCACCAGTTCTAAAATAAATGCCGTATTATATTATATTTTAGGCCCTTTAACACAGTAACCCTAGTTACCACTATAAATAATGTAATTTATTAGTTTTAAAACTTAGTAACCATAGTTATAAACTAGTGGTATTTTTTTGATATCAAGTGCTCAAAGTAGAGACTTAGCTATTCGCTCAGAGTAAAGCCATGGTAGGGAAAATTACTAATAATACTGGCGCGCTCGCAGTGGTTACTTTCGGCGTTACATTGGGCATTTATTTTGTTTTGATTTTAATCTAGTAACACAAAATGAGACAACAGAGTTGTTCTGTTGTTTCATTTTGTTGTTGTAATAATACCAGCTGAAAAAGTAAGTCCAAATTTTATGGTTTTCCGATTGCTAAATGGAAAATTAATCAATAATCAGATTCTATTATATACATTATTTATGTTTTTTGCCAATACTGACATACGAATAAAAACATACTCTTGACGACCGGAGTAGTTTATATTTTTTTGGCGCCACACTCACACTCATTTTATGCTTTATCTGTTTTCTGGAAGATAACGTTTAAACAAAATATTATATTTTGTTCTCTCCAGAATAAAATAAAAAGTTTATTAAACATTTTAGGAAAATTAAAACTTTTATATACTATGAAGAACTATTCTGTCCTTGCATAGTATAATAAAAATTAAGATTACTTTAAAAGAAATAAAAACATAATGAAATATTTAATAAATTTGAAACTATATGGTTACTAAAAATTATAAACATTTGTATCGTAAGTACCTTTATATTAAATATTTATTTTTTTATTTCTTATTTCTTTTAAAGTAATCTTAACTTTTATTATATTGTGCAAGGACAAAATACTTCTTCATAGCCTATATAAGTTTTAATTTTCTTAAAATGTTTAATAAACTTTTTATTTTATTCTGGAGAAAAGCCAAATAATATTTTGTTTAGTCACATTCATAGCTAATAAAGTTCAGCAATTATTTAGTTCTTTAGAAAACTACAAAAGCAGAGCCCATAAGAACAATGGTTGCATAAATTTCCAGAAATTATAAGAAACATAACAGATCATAAAACCTCAATGATAATATCTGGACATATTTTCTTTTAGCATTTTTATTCAAGCAGAATAGTTCTTTTTTTATTTTTAGACTGTGGCTTACCTTGGAAAAATGGTTTGAACTTAAATATACATATAATACAGGACAAAACGTTTTTATCATTTTAATCTTTTTAGTATAGTATTTGACTCTAAAGCTTTGTTGATTTACATTACATTATTTACAAACAACGTTTTTAGGAACAAACGGTTTCTATATATATATATATATATATATATATATATATATATATATATATATATATATATATATATATATATATATATATATATATCAAAACTTACTTGTTATTTTTTTCTGCTACTGCAAACCGATCAGCATCTGGATCATTTGCTAGAACCACTGTACAATTGTTTTGGTTTCCATATTTAAAAGACATATCCAAACTGCTTTTACCTTCTTCAGGATTAGGAAATCTAAAAATAGTGGTATAGAAAAATGTATGCATATTAAAAAATGGATGGAAGAAACAGCCTCTTAATTTTAACTGTAGTGCAAAATTGAGTTGATCCAAGTAAGAAAGAAATCTAGGTGTTCCTTGTTTTCTTAAAATAATAATTTTTAAATATTCAGACATTTTCTGTTGCATCTTTAATTCAATTTCTCCAGTACCTATAAGGCAATTGAAGAAATCTTTGAAAAACCCTCATGTATTTTCTATAAAAATATACTTATAAAAGATGTGGGTTAAAGGATAAAGTAACAGTTAATTGCAAATGGGGGTTTTTCTAAGAACGACCCAATTGAAAATTTTTTTAGGTAAGATTCACGAAAATTAATATCAGTAACGATAAAAAAGGGTCTTTTTTAAAGACAGCCAATGTCAGGTTTTCAATAAGGTATATAATATTAAAAATAAAACTTTATTAAACCTATATGGCTAACTCTATATATTTTTTTGTAATATGTTCGTAAATATAGCTGTATTTTGCAAATTTAAAGATATATTTGAATGTTCTATAAGCATTAGGTTATTTGTATATTAAGAAATAAAACTTGACAATGGCACTATGTTAAAAAAGGCATTGGTTGTTTTTGCAAAAACCCTTCAATGTATTTACGCATTTGAATATCTACTTATTCTCATATTTTAATGTGTATATTTAGGGGTGTTGGTAAATTGTTTCCAGATTAGAAGAATGGTCAAAAAGCCATTAACATTAATATGTACATCTGTTCCCGAACACCCGAAAAGTCGTAGGTATATTGGTTCCTGGTAATAAATAAGGAGACTGCTCGGGCGCCCGACGGCTCAGGCAAACACCGATTACCTGGAAGGGTTTATTTATTTTGGGGTGGGTCTAATATACTTATTAGCAATTTTGCATAACTTGTGTGTTGCCTATTTAAATAAACAGTTGTGTTGCATTTTCGCCATGAATCACGAGTTAAATAACGAGATCGGCGAAGCTTCTTTTAAAAAACAATTTATTTTTCTAAAAGGACTACGTACGAAAATAACTTATAACTAAAAAGAACAATTATTCCGAACAGCAACATAGCTTTGACACGTAAATAAAGTCACGTTGACTTTGCAATCGATTGAATATATAAGATATAGTTGCAAAGTCAGCGATAAATGTATATCCTATGGTTCTAGGGATATAACTCCCGAAAGAGCCCAAATAACTGTTAGTAAACAAAGAATATAATTCTGATTAGGTTGGTTAGTTCAATAAATAAATTTATAAACTCAAATACAATCCTGTTTTATTACTTATTTCGTATTCTACCAATTCGGAGGAAGGAAGTGGTACCGTAGACATGTTGGAAACCAATTAACACATAAGTCATCAAGGCGACCAAAAAGGTTGGGAACCAATTGAGGGGGCTGGTTTAAAAGTATACAATCTCCAAAATTAGATTTTTATGTTATATTTAATAAAAAATGACCAAAGAACCATACATCGAATATAAGGCACTTTTTTAAGTTGGAACACTCTGTTAAGGATGTAGTCATGGTCTTAAAAAGTAATTTATTTAAATTCAGCGCTGAAAAAAACAGCTATTGGGACATTTATCTTATTTATGTTCTATTAAAAAGTATAAATGGAGATTGTACACTTTGAAACTAGGCTTCCAATTTTTCTATGTTTGATTCGGGAACCAATTTACATGTGCCCAAACTTACTTTTATAAATAACGAAGTAAATAACACCCACTAAAAACTTAAACATAATACATTAAAAATATATATATTTTTTTAAAATCTATTTTTATTAAATTAGTAAACATACACTTAAAAACACTACCAGTCTCTTTTTTAAAGATTACATTAAAAAGTACAATAACGTGAATTTAATTGGTTTAAAACGTCACAGGTCATGGTTAGTTTTTAATAAAACGAATAAAAAAAAGATTTGACTAACCAGAACCAACCATGACCGGGGGGTCATGGTTGGTTCTAGGGTGGGGCCCAATGTTAATCAATCAATTTACACGTCCCTGTGTTTTTACTGTAGTCTCTTTTTCAGTTTGGTGAAAGGAGAAATTTTTGTTAAAGGATGTAATAAAAAATTTGTAATCTGCCCTCGTATTATTATAATATTTGTTTAACGGTATACTAATAGGTGATGGCGCTAGTACACTTTTGTCGCACGAACAATGTACGGCAGAGAGAAAACAGTAGGTCTTGTACCTTTACCTCTTGCGCTCCTAACTTGTTTTTTTCATGGGACCACCGCGAAAGTGCACTCTTTCAAATAAAAAAAAATTAAAATCGGTCCACATTGGAAAACGTAATTGCGTAAAATACACACAAAAATCATATGCGGCAAACTGAGAACCTCCTTCTTTTGAAGTCGGTTAAAAACACTTACTTTACGGTTGGAAAGTCTGGATCAGGATCCCTCTGCTCCATAACAGGAATGATTTTAGCGCCGATAAGATCAACAACTTTTTGCACTGGTTTGTAACCCACTCCGTGCATCGCTGTATATACAAAATTTAATCCAACCTTTTTATTATTTTCAATATCACCTGGATCGATACCATCCACGATCACAGTTTGGAGATAACTTTCGTAAATGTCCGCCAGTGGATCTGTCACCAAAGGGTTTCCTTTTATTAGGTTAGTGTTCCAGGAAGATTCGAGTGGTTTGAGATTTTTGAGAATCGAATTCTGTATTCTTTTATCCCAAGGAGCTAATATTTGGGCGCCATTTGAATCGTATACCTAAAAGATCAACAATTTTGATTTTTTTAACATATAAAAATATTATCAGATTATAAAGCAATAAACAGATTATATAAGGTGTTCACCTATTAACGGTACATAAGGAAACCAAAGATTTATTATGACAAAATATTAGGATTTAACCAGACACATGGTAGGGAAACACAAGAGGGGGAATTCGGGATTTACTACAGCGCGACAGATTGATATACTGAAGGAGACCTTGTACCCGGTTAAGTACCTCCACCAAATATGAGCCTTGTATACAGGGCCAATCATAAAAAACAAAAATATATCCATCAGAAACTTTCGAGCGGTGAGTTAATTACATACATGGTTAACAGTGTATATTCCACTAATCTGAGAATTTGAGAATGACGTAAAAAAGCGAAGGGCTGCAAAGTTGTAAAAAAAGTCTTTTTGACATTTTTGAGCGTGGTTATTTTTTTTTTTTTTATTTAGAAGGAAATAATTCAAGGATAATGAAAAATATGTAATCCGATACGATCTGAACGATTTCTACCAGCCGAAATAATAACATATTTAAAAATCTATAGCCCTTCCGATGAAAAGGTATACATTATATAACATTTTTTTCTTCTTATCATCTAAGCTTTGCAACCCAATTAATTTTGTTTTGTGTAAACTAGATATGGTACCATCTACACTACTTTAATTTTTTGAAAAGTCAAAACTTTTTTAGCTTTCCTGTATGTTCCATCTAAGTAAGCAGCATTGCTTTGTACACAAAAAATATACCGTGTAAAAATCGAAACCGTTTTTGAGATATATGCGTTAAAGTTGCAGTTTAGGTGCCAATTTTTGTTTTTCCTAGGTAATAATTTGGTGACACCATGTCTGGATATGCAGAGATTAAACCGTAACCAGCAAACCTCAACCGCCTAGGACTTAAAGTTACGAAAGCAGATAGATTTTACTATAAGAATGCTAACTAAAATTGCCCTGTACAGCCGTTATAACATAAGTTGTTGTATTTGATGATTTGTGTAAACAAACTAGTCCAAACAAATGTTAGTATGTCAAAAAGCAATTGTCTTCTAATAAATCAGGCAAAAGTGCCCTAATGATATTATTAGAAAATAATTTAAAATTTAAACGTTTTGCAGCGAACTTTTACTGAAGGCCCTCTTATTAAATTTTTCTGCTGTATCTTACTAAAGACCGCTGCTAAGAACTTAGACTACAGACCCAGTATGTTACTTTAATAGGCATTTTTCTCAACATATTGTATAAATACAGAAGTAGTGTTAACCACAAGATTTATGTACTACAACCATAGATAACCCACATTATGATTACAACGGTACTCAGGCACATCCATCTGACGACGAGGAGGCTACGTTGCAAAATGTATCCCCGCGATTCTTTTTTACGTGCAGTGTGCAGTATTTTTATAAAAAGAGTAAAACACTTTTAAAGTTATGTCTAACCCTGGTAGGTATGTATACAAAAAAAAAACTACAAATCTATATTAATATTACAAAGAGGTAAAGTTTGTAACTTTGTTTGTAGGTTTGTAGCCGCAAATCTTCGGAAATACTGAACCGATCATGAAAATGTTTCTACAATCAGAAAGCAACATTATTTAGGAGTTGTATAGGCTATATCTTTTTATAATTAAACCAAAAGTTTTTCGAAAAATAATGGTATATGTATGTCAAGTCAGCATAAATATACGGGGGTGCTGAAATTCTAAGAAAAAAGAATATTATGATTTTTAAACCATTTTAGATATTTAATTGGTATTTAGTACATTGCTTGACAGCAGCAAGAGCCATTTTTTCATAAAAAATATTTTATAAACATACCAGTGGCGTCCGTATCGTACTTGTATGGACTATTTTTCAAGAAAAAATGGTGCGTAACTGTTTTTTCCTGAAATACAAATCATTTTTAAAATGCCCTAGGAACAAATTTAGTCTCTTGGCATTTTTCCGAACAATGCATAGTTTTTAAACAAAAAAATAAAAACCACTTTGATACTTAATAAATTTGTTATTAAAAAGTTTTCTTAAGAATAATTTGAAATTTTAGTCATTATTTTCGCAAATTCTTCATGCATCAACGTGATATTTTTTTCGAAATTGGTGGTGCATCGTTCGAAAAAGTCAAGAAATTATATTTGTTTTAAATTCAGTGGAAATTTAAAAAATAATTTTTATTTAAAAAAGCAGTAGCGCACTATTTTTTTCTTCAAAAATATTCCATACAAATACGGTACGGACGCCACTGCTATTCTTTAAAAATATTTTTTTTATGTCTCTTACTGCTATTAAGCAATGTACTAAATACCAAATAAATATTTAAAGTGGTTAAAAATTATAATAAAAATATATTTTTTTATTAGAATTTCAACACACTGTACCTCTAAAAGAAGCGTTTCCAGACATACGATTGTATAGGAAACTAGGGCTTATTTTCGACGTAGAATATCCCCTTAAAATTTAATGCATGAGTTTCGGAATACCCTGTATAATAATGGCTCTAAGCGACTTCCATAACTAAACGGTGATTCAGTGGTAGAATGCTAACCTGCCACGCGGCCGACCCAGGTTCGGATCCCGGCCAATGCAGATTTTTTTATTTAATTATAGTTAAAACGACTTACTTTGTATCCATTGTCATCCTGAGGATTATGTGAAGCAGTAACCATAACACCACAGCAGCAACCATATTTTTTAACACTGAATGGTATAAATGGTGTTGGAACAAAATCACTAAAAAGTTTTACCGGATACCCTGCATTTGCAAAAATTGTAGCTGTGAGTTCAGCCCATCTAAAATAAAAATATTTAAAGATCCAGAAATAGGCTACCCCAGGACCTAAAATTAAGAAGTTAGTTCCACATGATTAAATCAAAAATATATTTAAAATATGCAGGATGACCGGAAAGGTCGTGTCGTAAATGCTATGGCTAATAAAGTGAGTCACAATAATGTTATTATTTCATATAAAAAAGTTATTTCCCGCTTTGTTGGGAGTTTAGATCTTAGATTAGGGCCGAGATTACCCATGCGCTGAAGCCGCTCGGCTTATTTTGCACCCTGTCTTTTAACGTATAGCTTAACGTATGTCCTGAACCACGGTCCTTTTCACGACAACTTGAGGCCACGTCCCCACCTGGTTAGTGGGTTAAGATTTAACTAAACATACCTATATCCAAAAGTTGATAATAAGGAAGATACAGGATGTCGAAGTAAAAAAAATCTTATTTTCTTGTAATAATTTTTTATATGTTTAAATATTTTAGTAAAACTCGGTATCTAGAGCTATTCAGATTTGATATTAATTTTCATGTGTAAATTAGAGGGGGCTAGATTAGATTAGATTAGATTAGAATAGGAGGTGGATTGCATATCCTCTAACACTGCAACCTGCTCAGGTTTATTGTGTGTCCTCCGTCCATAGGTTAGAGCACGCTATCCAAGCCGGTCTGTTTAATCAGACTCCACAAGCTTGAAACTGGCCCCTTGGTATATCTTGCCGCTTTAGGTTTTTCTTCACCCAGCCTTGCAAACCGCAGACGACAAAGGGCTTCGCAGTAGCACCATACGTGTTCTGCGGTTTCTTTCTCCTCCTGGCAGAATCTACATAGGTTTTCTTCTGCCAGGCCCATAGTTTCCAGGTGTTTATTCAGTCTGCAATGACCTGTCAGTTGACCCACTGTTATTCTTACTGCCTTCCGGTTATAATTCAGAAGGTCTTTTGTAAATTCTGGCGAGTAAGCCTTGATGAACACTTTCGCCTGACGCTGTCCTGGTGTTCTCCTCCACCAGTCTTGTGATTCCCTCATAATCCATGATCTAATGGATGACCTTACCTGGCATGATGGAATACCACAGTAGGGCTCAGGACCTACCATTGTCCTGCCAGCCCCCTCCTTTGCCAATTTATCACCTTCTTCATTGCCTTCGTGGCCTTCGTGTCCTGGTACCCAGGCAATGGTTAGCTTGTTGGACGCACCCACCTCTTCCAGGGCAATTACGCAGTCCCGCACCAGCTTGGAGCTGATTTTGCATGAACTGAGTGCCCTGATGGCTGCCTGGCTGTCCGAATAGATTACTATGGTTTTATCCTCATAGCTCCTTCTGATGATTTCCCTAGCACATTGTTCTATGGCTACAATTTCGGCCTGAAACACAGTAGGGTGTTGTCCGAGACCCAAGTTTATTTTCGTCCTAGAGGGGGCTAACTACACTATTTAAATTTCTTTAAAACAACCCAACTTTTTGTGCTACTCTGTATGTACTATCTAAGTAAACCATTTAACTACCCTATGCTTCTACACAAAGCAGGTATGTATACTTTGTAAGATTAACTTCGAGCAACCGTTTTTAAAATATTTACATTTGTGGTTAAGTGTAACTGAAAAATATACATATAAAGAATAGATTTATCACGAGGCAGTTGTAGTTATGATTATGACTAATATAAAGTGACCACATTTTCAAACTTAGAAATCGGGACAAGTAAAATAAGATGACTTTTATTTGTTTTTATCCCCAAATTTTTTTGAAGAGCAATAAAACAAGCCCTGACCCAAATGTTTCTATAAGGAGTTTTTCTTTTATTCCAAAAAATTATGGAATATAAAAAGAAACCCTCTTTACACCCAGTTCCACTACAAGTCGAGATTTTCTATAAAAATCGGGACATTTTCTAAAATTGTAGGAACGCGGAACATTTCTCCAAAAAGCGGGACTGACCCGCCAAAATCAGGACGTGTGGTCACTTTGGACTAATACGCTGTTTTTAAGGGCATTTTTGTTGCATTTAACCACTTAAATTTAAATATCTTGAAAACGGTTGCTCGGAGCCATTCTTAAAAAGTATACCTTTTTCAATAACCTTTTATCCTTTACTAGACGTCAATGACCTTTTTTGTGTAGAAACGATAGGGGAGTTTACTGGTTTACTTAAATGTTACATAGCACAAAAATTTTAGAACGTTTTAATTAAATTTAAATAGTGTAGACAGTCCCCTCTGCTTGACACATAAAAATTAATATTAGATCTGAATAGCTTATGTCAAAAAACCCCTAAATAAAGAGTTTTGTTAAAATATTCAAAACTTATCAAAATAAATTAAAAATAGTTTTTTACTTTGACACCTTGTATCTTCCCTATTATAAACTTTTGGTTACAGTTATGTATGGTGAAATCTTAATATTTTGGCAAAAGGAATCTGTGGTTTTGCGGTGTACCATTAATTAGCGGACACCCTGTATGTGTTACGGCACCTTGGTCCTTGCTGGTTTTCAGGGTCGATATGTTTTGAACTTTGTCTGTTGTTGGGCTAACCACTAAATTCCTAACCAAACTTATAAAAAAATTGTTTGAGACGGGATTCGAACCCAGCCACCTAGGTTGTGCGCCCAATGGACGAAATTATTCACCTTTTAAATTTAGAATTGACAAAGATATACCGGGTTATGCATCGCCAAGCGGGACATAGGAACTACCATGTAATTTTTAATGGGGTCAATTATTGGCTCCCCTAATGATTTTAGAGAAAAATTCTATCGAAGTTTATTAATGAGCATGCAAATCTACGTACATGGTAAAAACTTTAGATTTTTCGGTTCACCCGTTTGCTAGTTGGATGTTAATATATTTTTAAAAATTGTTACATTATTATCGCCTTTTATTTATGAACAACAATAAAAATACCAGTTAGTGTGACATAACGTTATCATTTTGAAATTTAGTTCTTTATTTTTTTTTTTTTTTTTAATAGTACAGAGAAAAGATTACAGCTGTATTTATACAAACGAATTAAGTTAAGTTAAACCAAACTAGAGTAACAAATTTCAAGAACTTATGACATTTATAATATTTACATGCTTCAATAAATTATTAATATTATTACAATAATTAATATGTTGGAAATAAACTTAAGATTTAAGAACATTTTCAAATATTCCTTCATTGATTGCTAGACAATAGCCCAGACGTTCATAAAATTGTCTTTTACATTGGCTAACTGGTAAATTGAAATTTTATTGCATTCTGCAGAAATAGCATTTTTTAACTCATCTAGATTAGAGTATTTTTATCCTTGTATATCATGCTTTTTAAATGGCTCCAGAGGAAGAAGTCATTTGGCGAAATATCAGGAGACCTGGCTGGCCAATTTATGGTGTGATGTAGGCCAATAACATTTCTATTAAAAGCATTGTGTAAATATTCCTGAACAGCCAGGACATCATGTGCCGGGCAGCCATCCATTTGGTACCAAATTTCCTGATTTTCCCTAGATGCATCATTTAAAAGGGGTAAAATTAGTTCTTCGAGTGGCTCCAAATAAAATTCTGCATTCAAATTTTGATTTAAAAAAATGGTCCAATAATACGTTGTCCGAAAATCCCCGCCCAAACATTTACTTTCTGTGGATATTGCGTCCTCGTTTCGACAAATCTGTGTTGGTTTTCTTTGCTCCAGTATCGGTCATTTTGATGATTGGGTTCATTGTTTAACGTAAATGTGCACTAATCAGTAAAACAAATATTTCTTAAAAATTCCCTGTCCATGTTTGCCCTTTCCATCATGTCAAAACAAAATTCCTGCCGTCGTATTTCATCCCCATCCCTTAGCTCTTGATGTCTTTCATATTTTTATGAAATGTATTTATGCCTTTTCAAAAGCCGGAGCACTGTTGATTGATCTTTTCCTATGATATCCTGAAGTTTCCTTGTACTCACCTTCCCTTCATTTTCTTCCACGTGCAATAAAATTTCCAAGTCTCTATAATCCCTTAAATTTTCTTCTCTTTGATACTCCCTAGCTTCACATCTGCAGTTATTTATCACTGTGCATCCTGTGTCCTATCGACTGTTGATTTTCCGGGTATCGGTCTATTCGGATACTGAGCAGCGAACATGTCTGACACCTTTTGGTAACTATTTCCTTGATAGTACCATTTAATCATCAATAATTTTTCTTCAGTAGTATAACTCATGGTTAATCTTTTCGCTCTACGATTTTTTGATAATAATAAAGCACTAAATTTCAAAATGACAACGTTATGTCACGCTAACTGGTATTTTTATTGTTGTTCATAAATATGAGGCGATAATAATGTAACAATTTTTAAAAATATATTAGCATCTAACTAGCAAAGGGGATAACCGAAAAATCTAAAGTTTTTACCATGGACCTAGATTTGCATGCACTTCAATAAACTTCAATAGAATTTTTCTCTAAAATAATAAGGGGAGCGAATAATTGACCCCATGAAAAATTACATGAGATTTCCTATGTCCCGCCCGGCGATGCATCACCCGGTATATTTTACTTTAAACATTTGAACGGATGCTACGGTTTCAGTGATATTAAGGAAATTTAATTAACTCATACTAATGCTTCTTTCCATATGTAAGCGGCTGTTTAGCCAGACGGAACTATACAGGGTAAGACTTGTTTTATTCGTTTGATGTGTGCATTTATGACAGAAGTAACAATTCTGACATTTTGCTTTTACCGTTTGATGGCTATATCTCTTTTGTACCAAATAGGTATACTTTATTTTAATTGATATTTTATATCGCTTTTGAAAAAAATCGCATTTCAAAAACCAACATTTCAAATGTAATAAAAACTTAATTTATTTAATAACATCCTTAAAAATAGATTAAAAACAGTGTTTATAAGACTGGGCCAACAAAATCGATGTTTTTTGAAAATATATTAAAAATATTGTTCAAGGTCACAAAAAAATAGTAAAGGTTTCAGCCCTTGCTTAATATTAATACTAGGAGATCTGTCTTCGCGACTAACAGTTTTTGATAAAAATATTTTTTATGAAAAACTCGCAAACTGTTAATCTAAAAAAATTAACCAACACACATTCTTTAAGAAAATTAAATTTCCTGCAAAAAAGGTATGTTTGTCAATGGTTTATAAATAAGCTGTTTTCATGTTATCGGGCCAAAAGTAATTTCAACGTCGAATTACTTTGGAAGGAGTGAATTTATTGAAAAATATCAGGGGACCTTTTTTGAATCACAACAGATTTATTTAAATATTGATATTTGTAGTAGTGACAAAACTCCAAACGTCAGACACAAAATTGAAAAAATGTTTAAAAGCCCAATTACATGGAAACGGCTTATTTGACGACAATTTACAAAAAGAGCTGTTTGTAGGAAATATAAGTATGTGCGACGTCACTTCTCTTTATTACCTTTTACTATTATATCTGCCATCATATCCTACTATTAAACCAACTTTCTTAAGAGGTTCACTCCGATACTCTTCGAGAAATTTTAGTAAACCTTGACCAGTTTGTATGATGACCAAGTCATTCATGCCAGAATAACCAGCAACCATTTTGCCTCTCAGACCAGCAGTACCTAAAATTTTAACGGTTATTCTGTTCATCTCTCCTATGTAGGTTATATGTCAAAAAAGTGTATTCGGATATTATCCAGAATACAGATACAGATATATATGGGATGTAAAAGAATGTTGTTAAAAAAATTTAAGCTACTGCTATTAAAAATATGAAAAAAAATCATATTAACATAAACATGGGTCTGGAAATGCACTGTTTCCCAGATACAGAGTATTTTTTTAATCAATATTTTAAATATTCCTTATGTAATTTTGGTAAAATTTGGTAGTAGTATTTGTAGCATTAAAAGGCTAATTGAGCTGTAACTTGATTAAATTTAGTTAGCTCAGTGGCGTATTAAGCGGTACCTAAACGTATATTTCTTAGAAAAAAGTGTACGCCACTGACTTTTGTGAAAATTATAAATGTAATACAAGTAAAATTAGTGAAAATATTTGTTGCGCTCGCGACGCAACTGAATTAGGTAAATTTAATCAAATTTTATCTTAAGAAGGCCGAGTTTATAAATCAGAATATAATAATTTTAGTATTAGTCTTAGCATTAAATTTAGTCATTTTTGTGACATAGTTTGGCTACATTAAAAAATAACAAGTAATGAAACTTAAATAAAAAAGAGTTACCGGTTTTAACCCCTTTATGGCATAACCTATACATGTTACCATCATGCCACCCAATATTTTCCCTATTGTAGTATTAAGTTTTGGATTTTTAAGAATTTCAAGGTCGTTTCGTAAGACCAAAGAATTGGAATTGGATTTATAAACACTTCAATTTAAATGCAAGTTCTTAAATCTTGTGACTAATGCTAATAAAGGGTTTTCCATATTTTACGCTCGATGTTTGACATCAGCGCATGACTAAGGCAAGAATGATACAGCCGTAAATTCCGGCGTATTACTCAGTCAGTAGTGACATTTTACCGTGAAACGCTACACGATTGAACAATGCGTAGAAATCGTTAAAACCTATTATCAAAATCAGTGTTAGGTTTGCCAAACGTTCCGTGCACTGCGTTTAATTAATGGTATTCCCACCTAGGTCTTGCGATTTAACTCCGTTGGATTTCTTTTGTGGGGCTATATCAAATCTCAGTATATGCGGACAAACCACAAACCATTGCTGCCCTAAAGGCCAACATATCGTGTACCATTGGTAAGATTGGGCAAGCTGGGCAAATTTGTGTCATCGTAATTAGATCTCTAAGATTTAGTTACAGAGCGAAACCGCGGCGGTCAATTGGCCTATAATTTTTAAAACTTAATGTCATCAAATATGCTATAAGATAAAAATACAGCCATTGCAATATAATTTTAATAATTTATTTTATTTTCATTCAAAGATAGAGCGCTGAAAATGGAAAACCCTTTACTAATACTAAAATTAAATTTTCATTTATATTCATTTATAAACCCGGCCTAAGCATTTTAATTTTATAAATAGCACTGTCAAATTTTATATAAATCGGATTAAAGATAATGAAGATGACTGTTAACAAAAAACCGCTTTTAAAAAAAAGTTTAACACCCTGTATATAAAGCTACACAAAAATGTACAGGATGCTCCATTAAATGTGCAACAGTTTAACATGTGTTCTTTTGCAATTTCCTAAATAAACAATCTTCATAAAAGTTGGTGCATGGTCTTAAACGGTATTAGCAGTTGCAAATTTAATGTTAGTTCAAAAAAACTAAAAATTGCTTATGAGTAATGTACCGTTATTTTAAAAATTCCAAAAAATGTTAAAGGGAAAAGCCATGTAGCTTTAAAACCTATTTGTTTTTATCCAAAATAGCGAGATTAAATCTCGCTTTTTCTGATTAAAGTAATAATTTAAGGAAGCAAATCATTAACCATTATTTTAATCCTATCGAAAAAAAACATTACAATCCCATAGAACCGATACAAAACCGCGGTTTTTGTCGCAGACTCTAATAGTTTCTACCAGTCTATAGGCTTGTATTGTTTTTTTCGACAGGAAAATCCCATAATTTTTGATAAAAACTTACCAAAGGACAATCTACTAAGTAGTTTCTTAGCTAGTTCTGCGGTGTTATTTTCATCTACCAACTTTCTGATAGCGGCCAGTGTGTCTGGATTTTTGTCCCATTCCAGCCATTCTTGAATTTTTTCTTTGAGTTGATTTTCTGGATTGCAATTGACTGCCATTGTTATATCTTCTACATAAAAAATTGTAAAAAAAAATGAAAAGTACACGAAGGTAATAAATAAAATCGTTATTATATCAAACATTGTATTAAAAAGATACGATAATAAGGATAATACAGTAAGGTTTAACAAAGTCTTTTCCTCGTCCCTTAACGTTTGAACGTTGTCTTTCCGATGGCGTAGTGAATACAGCTTTGGCCACGGAAGCCAAAACTCGCCGGTTCGATCCCCAGCCGGAGAAACATATTTAGGTAGTCCCTAGTTATTTAACAATAACGTTTGTGGTGGCACTACCGCGTTGTCTTAAAGGTACTGTAAAATGCAAAAATAACATGTTTCAGTGCTTGAACAAAACGGGCAGGAAAAAATATGAGTTAAACATCTAATAACCCGACACTCACGGTACTCTGGTATTTAAGCAGGAATTGAGGAAGAGATCTGCAAACCGCAGTTTTTGACAAAATCAGCAAAACCGAGTTGTGTATGGTGGATATTATATTTTACATAGTGTTCCATCCATTCCAAAAAGCATACGAAAAACCCCTGTGTGGTCTGTCGGATGGAACACTATTTAAAATATAATATCCCATACATAACTCGGTTTTGTTGTATTTGTCAAAAACTGCGGTTTGCAGATCACCTCCTCAGTTACAGAATGACATTTTTTATATTTCAAAAGTTATATTTTCGCAATTGTAAACCACCCTGCACATCCTACAGCGATATTTATTACAGCTTTAAGCATTTTAGACAAAGACAAATTTTTTATATAGAATATATGTTTTTTAATATTAAAAAAATTACAGGTAGGTATCCTTAAATACATCCGTGGACACACTGTATGTTGTCTGTGGGCCCCTAATGTTCTAGTTACAAACAAGAAGTAACTTTTATAAATATAATACCTGCGCTTTTAATTTCAACCATATTTGGGACACAAATAAAATATTGCAATGATCAACACTGTTTGAGACGCACCATCCTAAAGCTAATATTAGTTATCCTGCTTTTGATTTATCAAGGTTAATTCTTTCAACACGTTTATATACAATAATGTTTGATGGCTGAGGGGTTAATCCATTTTTGATAAAAAATTAAGTGATTTTTACGAAAACACCATTATATGACGTAACAAATTACGTGCTGAAGCAACAATAAAGTTGCGATTAAACTATTTATTATTATGACCCATAGCGTTATTAGAATTGAACTGTCAGCGGTGGATAGGAACCAGTGGTGTAGCTACTATGGGCCTAGGTGGGCAGTGCCCAGGGCCCCCAAGCTAGGGCCCCTTGCAGTTGAACAAAGAGCCCTCGGGTAAGTACAGAAAACAAATGCGATGGAAAATAAAAAGTAAGAAAAGTTAAAAAGTACTGAGGACCTTTTATTTTTGCTTTTCAAATTTATAGGTTATGGTTGTGTTTGTATTTTACTTTGATTGTCCCACGACTCCCCTTAGTAAAAAAAAATTATGCGACCCCCGATGCGTCACTTTTTTTATATTATATGTTACATGTTATTATGCTACAAATATTTAATCATACATTTTTATGCGTCTTCAAACTTAAGATATGAATATAAATACATAATGAAGTACCTATACAGAATCAGCTAAATACTGCAACACATAGGCAATATGAGGAAAAGAGACAATCTAACGTGAATACCTGCATGTGTACTTTTCTGATTGGATTAGTCACATACATTCTTTTTGTTGACTTTACTGGTCGATATCCCAATAACCAGTATATAACACATTCTCTTATATTAACACATGTAATTAGCTTGACTTCGCGCAAACGTCTTGTTATTCATTATTTTTTCGCAGTTACTAGACTTTTATAATACTGCAGAGGATAGAAGTCACGAAACGTGGGTAAGTTAGCTGTTTGAAAACTAGTATAAACAACCACAGCCAGTCTATTGTGACTTCATGAACCCTATGTTGGGCCCACATCCAGATCCGGCAGTGAAGTGTTACCCAGGTAACGCGGCATGTGTTTGTTGGGCTAGCCGCGTACTGAAACTAAAGTTGCTAATAAATTTCTATTTTGGGCCTTTGTCTACTAGGATGGTGCTTTTTGCAGTACTTATTACTTATCTAGAAAAACTTAAAAAACACAAACGGTATTGGGTTGAAATCGTCTTCAAAATAGATGATTTTTAGTTGCCGTGATGAAAAGTTGCCAGTGCGCGGTATCACATAAAAGCCAATACGTTTCATTTTCGCAATTTTTATTTGCCGAAAAAAAGTTGCTAGTGCGCGGCTGGCCTAAAATTAGCTTTAATTCTGACTATGAGCAATTAAATATCATGAATGATATTGCAGTGATAAAAATGTTATCAGGGCAAGACAAATTCATGGCTTTACAAGAAAATTACTTGTAGGCGTCGTCTATAAATCAAAAAACTTCCTATTATTTTATTGATACAGTCTTTTAATAATAATGGTGTTAAATAATCTGAAACTTCTCTGTGCAAGAGATATCGGCAAACAGGAAAAAGCTGATTTTAAATCCCTTTTTAACTGCTCTATAAATAGGGCAAATTTATTATCTAAATGTAAGCCTGAGAAGAAAATCTGCTGGAATAAGATTCCGATGGGATGTTACCCTTGAGTCAAGTCTGTTTTTTTTAAAGTTTTCTTGCGATGCCCTCGTATACAAAATCAACATTTTCTCTTCGTGAATCCTATTTTTTACAAACAAAAAATTTTATGAAGAATGATTCTCTTTTGTCAAGGAAATGAAAGTTTCTCGTCCATTTGTTCTCTTCGTTAACCCCATCCGTGGACAGCCTGTAGAACACATTAAAGCAGTAATCCGACAAGCTTTTATGCAGCTGTCTTCGTCCTCAGAGGCAGGGCTTGTGTGCTGCTTAAAGTACTGCCACTCGCAGGAATCCGGTTTTTGCTTTAAATAACTTCTTTGAAATAGCACTTTGGATAATTATATAATTTTTTAATATGATATATATATAAACTCCTGTAAATGATATTATTGTAAAATTTGCCCTTATTAGTTTGCCAGGGCGGACTGACCCCTTACACAATGGTACTAATTATTTTTACACCCTGTAGAAT